>WJXA01000027.1:0-66059 GCA_014282245.1 Rhododendron simsii | reverse complement strand
ACCATGAGAGATAGAAGCACGGTTTTTAGCCTACAACTCGAACAGTTTGGATCAACAAACAAATCATGGTGTTTGTTGCATGGGGAATCCTAACAAAGAAAACTTACCCCGAAAGTACCCCGAAAACAACAATCAATGGTTGAGAATCACTTTGATGATTGTGTCACACATATCAATGTGAATCTCAACCTCTAGTTGATCTTTTCGGGGTAGTTTCGGGGTAAATTTTCTTTGTCCCTAGCATTGCTGTTGTTGCATATTAACTTTTTTTTGAAAATGTCATAAGCCCATCGAACAATACAGATTTCAGAAATAATATAGAAAAAACCAGATCCACAGCTCAAACCCTAAAAATCAAGCACCGCTGAAATCTGAAGGCAAACAACAACAATATCAACTATAAGCTAACTACACTCATGTACTAATCGACAAGGGTCACCGGCCAGATCTGGACGAGAGCCGAAACACCCGAACCACAAAGCAGTGGAAAGACTTCAAGGTAAGCCCCGCTGACACAGCGGGCGGAGTGTTGCTCCGAACACTCCGCCTGCTATTCAACCATGGTGTTTGTTGCAGATTAATACCCAGAAATCAACCGGAGCGTGATGAAAACGGAGTGAATTCCTTCCGAGTTCGATCCAGTGTAGCCAGTTCTATTTTCCAAAAAATAAATTTACACCGATCACCTCCGATCAGGTATCAATCGGCATTCGATTAACATGATCTTCTACAAGGTTCATCTTCTTGACAATCTCTACAACTTGATCAGTTTGGATCAAGAAACAAATCCACCATGAGATTACAATTTTGAAATTACACATCGCAGGTCCTATAATGGGAGCTTTAACTTGTTCCGACGTCGTTTGAAGAACCGAGCGCGAGGTCTTTATAAGCTCCTTGTTTTATCAAGTGTGGCGGATTCTATTTTCATAAAAATAAATTCACCTAAACCATCTCCGATTATGTATCAATCGAGATCCATTTAACATGATCTTTGACAAGTTTTATTTCCATGACAAGATCTATACATTGAGCGTCTTAGATCAAGAAATAAACTAGGAATGAGTTCACAATTTACAATTAAACGGTTGCCACTTCGTTTTATTGGCCTTCGCAAGTTGAACCTGCGAAGTCTTTATAAACCAGCTATGCGACATCGGTTTCCACATTCTTGAACCCGTATGCTGGAGACGCTATGCCCGACGCTTTCTTCCTTGCCCCTTTCATTCCAAATGAAGAGCACGATAGGAGATTGAATTTCTCTCTCTCTCTCTCTCTCTCTCTATATATATATATGTATATGTGTACGTATCTACATGCGGGGCAGTCCAACGGGGACCCGGGTCCTTGCACAACTCTAAATACGTTCGCGTGCTATACTAATTTTTAGGTTAAGTATAAAATACTATGGGAGAAGCCACTGCAAGTCCTTTGAGTTAAAAAAAAAAATTTCTTAAATTTCTATACGTGTGGGGTAAAAACTTCCAGAATTTCAAGTTATAAAAAGTGATTATGGCCTCTACCAGCAAACGCTATAGCCCATACTTAACTAAACTCGGATATTGCGTAAAGACAATCTTAAAATACTGCACTTCCAGTCCTCTTGCCAAACTTCGATACCGAAAGAGCTACAATCAGTGATTTTGGAAACATCAGGTGTATTGAAAATGATTTGCACCATGCGATGAAAAAAGGAGAGGTGCAGCCTTTTTGTAGCCAATGTTGTGTCATTACATGTTACTTAACATTTCGTTACGCCCTTACGGTTTCTGTACTGCCTTAATATGGTTTCTAGTAGGAAAAATCGCGTTTTCGTAGTGAAAGTCGAGGGATATGGCAACCCGGCCCAGACAAGGTGGAGGAGGAGAGGCTATGGAAGATCCCTATTCATACACCTTTGCTTGTTCTCTTTTTCTCAAGACAGACCAATGTGGTTGTCCATCCCACTGCGAGTAATCCGAGCCGCTTGTTTTTACGTCTCTCTGTGTGTGTGAATCATCCACGAAAATAACCGGATTGAACTCATGATCATAGCAACAGGAATCATTACACTTATCTTTGGAAAAGAAACAGCATATCTCAAAAGTTGGACATCTTTTCATTAGTTTGCTAATTTCTGGTATCTTTCCAGCTTCCAAATAAGATGAAGTGCTTTATCCAGTTGGTATAGGCCCTAGTGCCCTACATAAGGGGATAAGCAATTTGACACCATTGTGTTGGTTTTATAAATGGAGGGACTTTGGTGTTGTTTCCTTTAATTAAGTGTATTTCAAGGTCCCATGGAATGGAATTGCTCCTTACACACTCCTACATTATATCAGCTGTGAGATCATGTTCAGAAAATCTATGTACACTTTTTTACCTTGTAAATAAAACTAAGAACCCGTTTATCATTGTGCATTTTTTTTCGGTTTAACGAAAGTGAGAAGCACAAGGAGAGGATATCACACAGATAGAAATGCATGAAGTGCAACTGTCGGTGACAATACGATATGGAGATGGGAATATTCACAACTACTACGGCTAAATGTTGGATTAATATATAGCATTTGATAATAGATTTGATTTAGAAGGGACGGTCTAACTGCGGATCAACAAATTTTGTGGGATGCCCATATGCAGAAGAGAACGCATTGTAATCAGGAAATGAAGAACAACAAACCTGGAGAGTGCAAATAGTACAGAAAAATCTCCACCGGGGAGTTCCCGTGTGAGTACACTTATTCTGGACATACAGAGATGGTAAAATCTGCAGGTACTATCTGGAAGCTAGATCTGAATCTTGGACTTCGGTGTCATTCACAAAGTTCGGAAATGCTAGAGTTACTTCCCTGAAATTTTGGTATCCAAGATTCAAAAATATCAGTAAAAGCCCACCAAACTAAAAATATGGTAGTAGTTTAGTGAGTAGTAAACCAAGACTTCCGGAATTGAAAAGACCCGAGGCACGTTTGATGAACAGATTTTGAATTTTCTTGGTAGAATTAGACTCTATCCTAGTCCGGCGTTAACGCAAGCATTGGCTAGTTCATAACTTGGTAAGGGTGGTATTGGCTAGTTCTTGCAAAGAAACTTTCTACAGAATTCAAAAACTGCAGTGGAGAGGTCCAACATAAATGTTGTAAAATGTAGTAACCTGGAATAAATTTTGGGAAAGACTACAATACACACCCCTTATTTGGGTGTGTATAATATGCACCCCCCAAAATGTTGTGAATTATAGAGAAAATGTTACGAATCGTATTGCTAAAAAGTTACGAATCGTATAAAGGTTATGATATACACCAAAATGTTATGAATCATAATGAAAATATTATGAATCGTACTGCTGAAAAGTTATGAATTTTAGAACAAAAATTAAGAAACATGCTAAAATGTTATGAATGAACCATAAAATAGGTGCATACGGTACACCCTTTTTAGGGGTGTGTATTGTAGACTTTCCCTAATGTTGTAATCCATTTCATAACCAAGCAACATTGGATTACTCAAATAGCCACCTCTCATGTGCAGCCACTTGATGGTCCGTCACGCGTGAGTCATATGCAGACTTTTTTTGAGTCCATCATCGTGCAACTTCTTTTGAGTTTCTCATCGTGATATGTGAGCTAATGTATGTATATGTGTATGTACATATATGACTCAAGCTATTAGTGGAGAGTGGTCTAACATTATTAAGCTGTATCCATTTCATATCCAAGTGATGTGGGATTCTCAACCACCCTCCCCTCCAAATTATCTTCCCTCTTCTTCAAAGAAAAACTAATCCTCCTCCTATTATGTATTTTATCTCACTCTAACCAAACAGAGTGTTAGAGCTTATTCCACATTGGTTAATTATAACTTCCAAATCTAGTTTATAAGCCTAGACGGGCTCTTCACTCATTGCCAATTGATTTTGAGTTGGATGCTTTAATATGGTATTATAGCCAGGCTTTCACAGGCTTTTGATTGCCCTGTTGTTTGCACCTTAAGGGCACTTTGTTTGGTTACAATCCCTGCATTATGTATCCTTTGTCTTCGTATCCACGTGCTTGTCCCACATTGTTTGATTGTAACCTCCAACACTAGGACATGAGCCTGAGCGGCCTCTCCATGCATTACCAATTAGTTTTGAGTTGGATGCTTTGACACAAAGTGTAAATAATTTTATGTTTACACAATCCCACTCATGAGGCCCCAGCATGACTCCTACATACGCATTCACAATCCAATCTCTTCCAATTTCCCCACCAGATATCAGGGAATCAAGACTTCCTGTCCTGTGGTTTTATGTACCAAGTTCTTCAGGTTATGCAGAGAGTTGCAAGAATTGGAAATAGTAAAACAAAGAAAGGTGCGATTATGCTATGGCTAAAAGATACAGAAAATGCTGCATCCAGTTTTGGTAGAACTAGAATAACTCACTTCAGATAAGAAACAGTCATGATTTTCATTATAGATGGATGCCTTGCCACCACTGCCTTCCACTCTTCCAGATCAATCCTCCCATCTCCTGTAAAATCTGCTTCCATGATTGTCTGCGAAAAGACCCGCCCGAGTTAATGTGGATATAAGATAGAATCATTATCACTAAGGGAATGACTAGTCGCCACCTTATCAACAATTGCTTCAACAACATCGTCTGAAAGCGTCAAATCCAATTCGTTCAGAAGAGCCAGTACCAACTCCCTCAGCTTCAAGGGTATAATCATTTGAAAATTGTTGTTAGAAGAACAAATAGATATGATTGTGAAGGTATTACAATGATAGTGAAGTTTGACGAAAGTTCAAAACTTGAAACTAGTTAGGAGTATAATGGAAGAAAGTTGAACAAGTATTTGCATGCTCGAAAAAATCCAAAAGTTTATCTTGCTGAACTACGGCTGACTTTCATTTCTTTTCGGAGGCAGTGCATGAACAATGAATGTCTACCTAAAAAATCAAAAAACATGATGGAATGTTCATGCATGTAATTTTCAGAACCGGGAACATTCAGCACAAAATTTAGAATTGTATCAAGCATCTAAGCATTTCTTTGTGTGTCCTTACAAATTGGAAGCAAAAAATTGAGCAAGTATATCACTACTCTAACTCCTAAGTAATCCAGGAATATCTCGTCTGAAAGAAGTAGCACAGAAGTAAATAATTCTTGCAATTGTGGCATTGCTCTACCACTTTCAAGATATAGATCTCATTGTCGAAACTTCACAAAGAAATAGAAAATCAATAGTGACGGAATGCATAGGCGTAGACGGAATGCATATTCATAGCCCTGCCCTGTCATGTTTTTTATGTAAAGGAGAATCATAAGAGGGTTGTAAAAGACTTCAACATCTGATGAAAAGACAATGTCCAACATGGGTGCACTCAGCTTAAGTGCATGCATATCTCATTTATATTTATGCATGTGTAAGTGTGCAGACGCTTGTGTGCACGATTATATGTGTGACAAATTACCATTGTGATTTGTGAGGGACACAGCACATAAAAAGGTTTTTATCACCAATTAGCTTGCCACAGGACGCATTATCAAAGAATTGTTGCAGTGTTTTCAAGATAATCACCTCATCACGCTCTATGTAGCCGGTGCACTTTAGATCGCACAACCTAAATACAACTGCAATCAAGAAGATTCTTCCCCAAGTTAATAATGATGTTACTGGCAATGCTGTTTGGATAAAAATACTTCTACAGAAAGAAAAAAAAACTATCAATGGTGGCAACTGACATATCATAATAAGCAAGGGAAGTGAAAAAAACACTCCATCACGGCCGTCTTACATGCAAGTTTCTCTGCTTCAGGAGCATTTGGATGAAAGATGCTTAGTGATCTAACAAATTCTTCAAATTCAATGACCCCATCCTGCTTAAGGTCGAACAAATCAAATAACTGCAGACATTGAAACCAAAAATTATGTATGCACTGTCAATAAGTAATGGATACAAAGTTTCGAAAAGTCTCTTAAAAAAAAGGAAATATATATACACACGTGTGTTTGTGGTTAGGAGTGATAAACAAGGGTTGGAAAAGAGTCAGGGGGCTAGGAGTGATAAAGAGGGGAATGTAGGTGGGGTTGATGTGGAGAGAATGTGTGATTCTAGGGAGAGAGCGGGGGAAAGAAATAAAGAGATTGAAGTTGATTTGAGGAAAAAGAAAAAGTTATAACCCGGCCATGCTTACCCCACGCATGTCTCGTGCTTGAGTCACGTCCATGTCGCTCTTGTGTCATGCCTGTTCTTTACTGTGCACGTGCCTAGCTAGTCTCAAGATCCACTCACTTAGATTTCTCACAAGAAACATTAATTTGATAGTTTGCAGTTAAATTATTTCAGCGACACCATTTGAAATTCTCTAATTACAGCGTCCGAATTCAATAATGGCTAAACATGGGCTATATGCATTGTACTCTATAGTTATTTGCATACTTCCTGTTCTTAACTCCTAAAAAGGATTGGAAATTATGTGAAAATATTGATCATTCATATGTGATTCTAAATGGGAAATACTCAATGCAACTTACAATGAAACAAATGTTAAGATGACTAATGGATCAGATATTAATAAACTGACTCTGTCTGCAAAGAGATTCTGCTTACTGCTGTTGTCGAGAAGTGCAAGTTGGAACTCTTCCTGTTCAAGGAATTTCAAAGTGAAATACAAAAAAAAATAATAATAATAATGAAACAAGATTTTGCTGTGCAGAACTTGTCAAGAACCAATCAAAGAGCTAAAAGCCTCAATCGAGGTGATATAAAAGCAAGAGTCATAAACTTCAGAATGGATTCATGATAAAGGTACCTTGTGGATGAGACCATCATCGATTATAGAACTGCTCAGTTCTTTGTACAGATCATACAAAGCCTCCACTTCATTTGCTGTAACTGCGAAATAAACAAAAGTACATTAGGTTAGAGGAGTGACATGAGTCCTTTTCCAAAGTTTAAGATCCGCTACACAGTTCCTGTAGCCTGTAAAAAATTGTTACAAAGACTACCAGCAGAAAAATAGGCTAAGACTATGAGCAAGACATATGTCATCCTGTTGGAAGTAGCAACTAAAAAAAAGCTTTAATTGGTCTCCAAATGTGCGAAACACCAGTAACTTCACCAAGGACGAGGGTGTGATTTCATTCAAGTTAAAACTCTCAATGCACAAGAGTTGTAACTAAAATAGGATGGACAGATAGCAAGAATGGACGGCATGGAAACTAGCAGAAAAAGGCTCTGAAAGAGAGCTTAATAAATTGGTTACTCACAACTCGTTTCAGAAGCTAGAATGGCATGCTCTTTACCCCTGGCAATATGTCCACTCCCACAGAAGCAGTGCACAAAGCGACGCATAGTTCAGTTGAAGATTATGAATCTGGGAAAAGAAAAGTGCCATTCAAGTCATAACCCCAGCAAATAACCATGGAAGATGGAAAATACATTATGGTGCATAAAATGTGGCTGGAATTTATTTACTCTTATCCTTCGAATTTAAACCATCATCTGGAATTCCAAGTAGCAGCAAGAGCAGATTCATCATCTGCCAAATCTATGTAGTATTTGGCTTTGCATTTGAAGGTAAGATTGGAGAGACTTGTGATGCCAATTTGGACACGTGGAACCCATACGGGAGTTGGCCTCCCCCCTTGAAGATGCTCTTATGTATTCAACTCTACGGGCTGGAAAACCGTGTTTCTCCTTACCCATTGAGTACCCATATAGTTTGACCAAAAAATTATGGCTACCTACTGAGCACAAAACTAAGGAACTAATGAAGATAAAGCTGTTTCCATTTATGAAGCAATTACCCTAATAGATGTTCAAGGAACCTATTCTAATGCAAACAACTTCTTAGGAGACAGCTGAATTATGTTCAAACTCAACCATGAGTTTCTAAGTGTTTTTTGGTAATCTGAAGACTCTTGGCAAGGCAAGTAACAAAAAGGAAATTGAAGAAGAGATTCTGAAAGGACCATCTCGCACTTCTTGGAGGTTCAGGAAGCTCGTTGCCCACAAATAGCTTAAAAACCGAGTACTATACAGCTTAGTTAGCAACCCGAATAGAATAGAAAGGTGTGTTGACTGTTACCAACACTTCCAGGATAAAAATTCAATCAATTTTCTGTCTTTCTATTCTATCTGATGCATTCTTGATTTCTGGAATGCTCAGCAACATTGCATTTTAAACAGAATACGTGATGTTTTGCAAAATCAAACCAAATTCAAGGAATCAGGGACAAGAAAGTCAAAATATATACAACAAAAATTGTGAGATTCTCGAAATGCATCACCAGTCGGTCCAGTCCTCAATCCAATTTGGATTAGGCAACGTGGCTGAAAATGAGCTCCATTCGTGTCATCATCAAAGAGTATCATATCAAAGTGAGAACCAAATTATCTACCAAAAATAAGATGAACCAATTCTTCACCACCCAAGTATCCATCAACAAATACCCAATATTCAGATTGTAATTCAACAGAAAGAAATTGAATCAATGATCCTATTACCAACCAGTGGCCCCTTCGCCACGTATTGACTCTGACAACCACAAAGTGGAGGAGATAACCGTAACAAGTACTCCAAACGGCATTTTTTCCCCTATATGCGCCCAATTCTTTACAAAAATTTGTTACTAAAATAGTTTTGTCCCATATGTAGCGAATTCTTTGAAAAGATTAGTTACAGAAAGAATTGGTGGAGGATTACAGTAACCCTTGTTTAGTGCTATTAACCAAAACTTACTCAAATCTGATAAGGGCCACAGGGAAAAAAACTTTGGATTGGAGATGGCCTAACAGAACGAAAACTCTATAAAAAGATTACTTACAAAAAGAATTAGTAAATGATTAGAGTGACCCATATCAGATCAAGTCTTTAACGAAAATTGTCTCAAATCCGAGGGGAATAACATAAACTACAGATTAAGCATTGCCTAACAAAACCAAAACTCTCCCCTGGTACCACAATGGCCAAACTTGTGACCACACCACTTATAAAAACCTAGGCTATTGTGAGAAAAAGAAGATTATCTGGTAATATTGCGAAGAAAGTTCCCAGATCTATTTCCACAAGCGGGGAAAAAAAAAAAAAAACAGATTTAGCAAATGGAAAGGGGAAAATAAGATCTCAAATTTCATTGAGTGAAGTATAACTATAGGTTCAAGAAATCTGATGGGTAAGTCAAAGGGTTCTTATAGTGATTTTTATGGGAATCCTGCTTCAGTTTTCTGTATGCCACAAACATGAGCATGTAGGACCCAGAATATAGATCAATCAATCAAAACAACAACATTAACAAAAGAAAGCAGCAATTTAGACCTTCTTTTAAGGCTGTCAACTCGATAGCCGATCATCCCATACATATAAAAACAAGAACAAATTACTGCAAAGCAACAAAGACAAAGGAAATGAACTTTATTTGCAGCCAATATCTACATTGACCTTCCATAGTCAAAATCCATAAAGATGAAACCATCTATATTGTATACCCATACAGACATGCTTCAAAAAATGTATCTATCTAGCTTATATGATCTTTGACCTACTTACAAGATGGCTTGAGAACAGCAAGAGAAGCAGCAGAGAGAGATGAACTAATTGATGTTGATGTGAAGGGAAATGAGAGTTGCTTCTTGTTGCTGTGGAGGAGCAGTTTTTGTTTATAGTAGTAGTAAAAAAAGTTGAGGTCTTCTCTTGCCTTCAAGATGAGAAGTTTTTGATTGGACAGAAGATGTAATTGTAAGGTCGAGATAGTGACAGATATCTGAAAATGACATATTTTTCATACTATTTTGGTCTTGAAAATGAAATCTACAATATATTTATGACAAAGTCTTGCTTGTCTGGAGTCTCCAGTCCAATGGGGAGGAGGCCCCCTCCTGTCCAGTCCAGTCTCTTCTACTCTTGGGATGCTACTTAGCAGCATTCCTGCCAAGCGGTGCTAAGCAGTCGATTCGGCCGTTCATCTTGGCACTGATTGCTCGGAGTGAATTTGAGTGCATACAAATCTGAGTCGTCAGTTGCTTTACCGAGCCATTAATTGCCGAGAAGAACGACCGAATCAGCCGCTTTACACTCGCTTTGCAGAGGTGCTCGGCAGCATCCCCGGAACTTGCTATCTTTCTACATAGCTTCCAAACTGTATTTTGCTATCTTTCTACATAATTTGAAGGGTGAGTTAGTATGGTGCACTCTAGTAAACTCTACAAATTTTAATTATCTATCATTTCATATTTTTAATAATTAAATACAAATTGACCTCCCTTTCTTTTAGGGGGTGCCAATAAATTATCCACGTGTTGTGTGCGTGGTTAGAGGATTGAGAAGAAAATTGATGTTTTTCATCATCCATACTTGTAGAAAATGATATTTTTAGAGTATTAAAATTATTTTTGGGAACAAATATCAAACTCATGTTGAGCTTAAAAGAAATCTAGAAGAATGGAAAAAGTTTTGAAAATTTGGCAGTGAAAAAAATCCTAGAACAACTAATTTTTATAGGCAATAGAAAGTGACAAAAAGATAGCGGAAATACTCATAAATAAAGATTCAAATCTGTCAATATTTGGAGTAGTAAATTTCTTTTCTAAAATTTCAACAGTAACAAAGGTAAAAATAGTAAATGTAAAAATGCATTAAAAAAAAAAAGGTTGTTTAATATCTGATGTTTATTACTTGACCTTCAATTATGTAGATAATTTGAACGATGAGTTAACTTTTGAAGATTCTACCAAAGCTCCTAAAACATTATTGAACTCATTCGATTAATAACTCAGTTGCTACTTCTGTTGGAGATGCTCTCATCGGGCCTTGATAGCTTAGCAAATAACTCATTCGATCAAGGAAAAAAAATACACTAACAAACATGATTTCAAACATCTACCGTTACTTTCCATTATTAAGCTTGCCATGTGATGTGATCCCGACGTAATTGCGAACCAACCTACCCAATTACCGAAGAAGCACCTTAACACCAAAAATAATTGTAATTGAAGGAAAGATGGTTTCTCTGATATAGGGTGTCCGCTATAGATATGTTAAAATCTCAGTTAATATAAAAATAGCCCCATTCGTTAAAGCTCAATACATAGAAATCCAAGAAATTAATAGCCCCATATGGAAAATATCATGTCATGAGGTTGTAAATTTTTTGTTCCTTCTGTATGTCGCTGTCACATGCATCTTTGCGGCTATGGGTGGTTTCATCTTCGGTTACGATATCGGAATCTCAGGTATTCAAAATATCAATCACAAAATCTCATAGTATAAAACCATTTCGTCTACTTCGAATCTACAGATCTCCGTGTAGGAATTCTAGACAGAAAAGAGATATGAATATGAAGCCTTGACATTTTAGAAACGAATCCAGCTTATCTGCAATCTGTTTTTTGTCTGTTGGCGCAATAAAAATCTACCAAAAACATTTTTAACAGTTATGTGTTGCTTCTTTCATTTTTCCTATTGAAAAAAAATATATATGAATTACTGCTTTCGTTCGCAAATCTAAACTATTGATCATGGGCAGCAGATATACAACTGCTTTGTGCAATCCAAAATACAAGAATGAGAAGCTAGGCCCATTAAAATATTTTACTTTGACATATTTCAATTGGTGTTATAGGCAGCAGGACCGGCTCATAAGTTTTAGAGGCCGGAAGCGAACCTCTTGAATGAGGCCTCAAGAAATTCCGTATGCAAGTATTTGCCGTCCATGGTCGTCGGTCGTTGTCTTCCCTTCTACTCCTCAAGCGTAAAGCATGAAGCGTTTGCAGCTTGCTGCGTTTCTTTCTTCTTCTTCTTTTGATCGGCCGCGCAATATATCTTCCAGCCGTCCCTTAATTTTATTTTTTTTAACCCCTTAGTGTTTCTAATGAGTGATTCCACCATTTGGGAATATTTTATGGCTCATAAATTTCAATTTGGCCTATTTTGTGTAAAGGAAGCTAGTGCAAATTTTTTTTGGGCCATACACACACAGTGTTCTAAAACAATAAATTAATCGGCGATTAATCACCGATTAATAGTTGGCGGGGCCTATCCGATTAGGTCCGAGTAACGATTAATTGCCAATTACTAATTAATATGCACCGATTAATTGTCGATTGATCCGATTAATCGCTTAAAAGTGGTCGACCGCCTGACTAGCGCCGAGCGACTTTTAGAACATTGCACAGACATATAGGGATTTTAAAATTTTGGGGGCCCTCGTTTTTAACTTCTTTGGGGGGCCGGAAGCGCAGGCTTCCCCTACCTTGGCCACAAGCCGGCCTTGATAGGCAGTGTGACATTGATTTCTCATTTTTTTAAGAAATTCTTTTCGGTGGTATTCAAGAAGGAAAAGGAGGACAGGTCGATGAATCCGTACTGTAAGTTTGACAGTCAGACGCTGACTGTGTTCACGTCGTCTCTGTATTTGGCTGCGTTGATTTCATCAATTGTTGCGTTGACAGTGATGAGTAAACTTGGGGGAAATTATCGATACTCTTTGGTGCTGTTCTGTTTTGCGTTGGAAAAATGTTCAGTAATAGCATTCGTTCACGAATTTCAAAGTTCAAGACGTTCATCTTCGCCATTCTTTAGGTAAATGAGGTAAAAAGTAACGGAAATGCTAGAGGCACATCGGTGTGGCTGAGTTCAGCCACACCCCTCTCACATGCAGGGGGGACCCACTGAAACGGGTCCCAACTGTATGTGAGAGGGGTGTGGCTGAACTCAGCCACACCGATGTGTCCCTAGCAGTGTCCAAAAAGTAATGATCTGGTCATGCTTACCCCGAGCATGTCTCATGCTTAAGTCGTGGCTGTTCTTTACTATGCACGTGCCTAGTTAGTCTCATCATCCACTCACTTAGATTTCTCACAAGAACATTAATTTGATAGTTTGCAGTTAAATTGTTTTAGACATAGAAAACCATTTGCACAATGATGCAACAAATTTATTACTAGCACACGGCTTTTCCGATTCTGGCTCTGACCGAAATGCAATGCAACTATCAGTCCCCGTTTTATTTGGTGTTCATCATTCCAGAGAATAGGACACTTGAGAAAGGTTATGGGAATTGGACTCCTGCGCAGATAAATTATTTGGTGGTCTTTGGCACCGCTACGTTGTACCTAACATTTTTATCCATTACACATTTTTATGGTGTCAAATGCTACATGTATATGGAGAGGTCACAATATATGGAGGGGTCAAGTATTCCCCTGGTGAAAGTCAAAGGCGCAGGGAGGTACTAGCCCGAGGGTTGTCAAGGGGCTCAGCACTCAGCAGGGGCTGTCAAGGGGTTCGAGGGCTGACAAGGAGTCAAGTATTCTTGCGTTTGGTTGCCTCTCTTCTCATATATATATCCTCCTCTCTTCTCATTTGCTCTTCCTTGCTTCTCTGTTAATGTTCAACCTTTTCTCCCATTTATCCTCCTCTCTTCTCATTTTCTCTTCCTCGTCAAGGTGTAAATGGTAAAGTGTCATTCTCAACTTTCTTGAAGCCCAACTTCAGGAATACTACATAATTGTTTTTGTAATTCACTTTTATATTTATCAATCTTCAATTCCTCCTCTTTTTTATTTGTTTTTAGGTTTAGTTCCAGTTTTACATTCAAGTGAAATTTTCTTGTGTAATGGATTAGTTTAGTGCTGTTTAGTATTGAGCAGAGTGTTGTTGAAAGAATATGGGCCAAAATTCATGTAGCCCATTATCAGCTCTCTTTTTGGGGATATGACGGCCAATGACGTATTTTGATAATTAATACCCGTTAAAGATATTTTGTTCACTAACAAATGTTCTTAGCGTAGTTGTCCTCTTTTGATGTCGTCCACACTCTCCCCTCTTCTGCGAATCCATGGTTCCAAATTCAAAATTAATTATATTTATGGACAAGTAATTTTTTCATGCTTTGATTTTCATATTTTAGGAATATCAGTCGCCGTCGTCATACCCACGTACTGAATTTTCATTAGAATTATAATAATCATTGTTTCCCAAAATTTTGATAATATATTAAATAGGGTGTTTGAAAATAGGAAATCAAACCAAAACCCACACCCAAGTCACAGTTTGCACACCCAAATTAGCCATAACCCACAACACCAATCTTCAATTGGTTGTAGAACCAGCCACGGGGATATTTAGGAATATACAAGAAAAAGCTCAAAAGATGGACTATTTATTTTTTTATCTTATTAATTGAAATCAAGTTTTTCACAGTAAAGACAATCACTCCGTTTGGTTTAACATTTTGAGAGTTACTTCTTGGCACAGTTTCTAATAAATCTTTTTCTCTATCTCTCTCCACTCATTACCATTCCAACTCTCAAAAATAATTTTCTAAAATGTAAAGACAATTGACTAAGGAGGTTTTTATTTTTTATCCGCACAGCAAAGACCATTGACAAACGAGGTTTTTATTTTGCTTAACAAAACAAAATTAATTATTAATCATTGAAAGTAATTTACACAAAATATTAAAAAATAAATATAACAGCTTGTCTCGTGTTTTTTTTCGTGCCGTGCCCATCTCTCTCTCTCTCTGTTGGAAAACTAGAGGTCTAGCGATTGGGGGTAGTTTTGAGATGAAGATCAAGACCAACAGCTCCTCGTCGGCGGTGTTCTATCACGTACGATTTCTTAGAAAATGGAGAGAGCAAATCAAAATTTTCCGGGGATAAATGACATAGATACTACTTGTAGCGATGGCAGAAGAGAAGAATCCCATATCATATGGACTCAAACCATTTATTTAGGAATATATACAAGAAAAAGCTCAAAAGGTGGACCATTTATTTTTATCTTATTAATTGAAATAAGGTTTTTCACAGTAAAGACCATTTATTTTTTATATCAGCACAGTAAAGACCATTGACTAATGACGTCTTTATTTTGCTTAACAAAACAAATTTAATTATTAATCACTGAAAGTAATTTACACAAAATATTATAAAATAAATATGATAGTTTATCTTGTGCTCCTCGTCGGTGGCGTTCTATCACGTACGATTTTCTCAGAAAATGGAGGGAGCAAATCAAAAATTTCTAGGGATAAATGACATAAATATTACTAATAGCAATGGCGGAAGAGAAGAATCCCATATGGATTCAGAGGCATTCACCAATACTTTTTTGGAGGAAGACGGATGCATTCGCTGCAGTGGACAAGACGACCAACCCAATTATCTTGAAATAGATTGGGAGAAGGCATAAATGCATAAATAGATCGGAAAAGAACAGGAACTAAAGAAAGACTTTCAGATGACCAAAGCAGCCCGGTAGTAGATTCATCCTGTTCCATCATGAAGCCTGGAGGCTTAATCCGAGTAGCTGCACATGAACATTCTTGTTGGAGGAAGACGAATGCCTTCACTGCAGTGGACAAGACGATCAATCCAATTATCTTGAAATAGAATGGGAGGCATTCTTCTTGGAGGAAGAAGGATGCCTCCCTCAGTGGACAAGACGACCAATCCAATAATCCTCAAGTTGACAAAAGTAGATCTCTCTTCTTCTTTTTTTTTGCTTCATTATGTGAACCCAATTTTAATGGAGGATCGGCATTGCAAACGCATATTTATATATTCTACACCAAAAAAATCTCATCTATCGTCTTTCTTTCTTTTACTTGTTCTTCTGTATTAATTTGAATAAGAATTTTCAAAATTAAAAAGTTCAAATATTTGGAAAAGCTGAGGCTCTGTTGGGTAAAGTTGTTAGTTTTTTGTTTATTTATTAAAAAATAAAAATAAAAACATGTTTGCTGACAATAATAGTTTTTTGTTTATTTATGTTTTGGGTTGCTGAAAATGTTTTCAAAATAAATGAAAATGCAATTTTTGTGTTTCTAGAATTTTCATAAACTAGTGAAATTGATTATGTATTTTTTAAAAAAAACATGTTTATGGTGCCTCTTTCAAAAAATATCGGAAACAAAAATTAAAAACTGGAAATAAAAACTTTTTTTCAAATGGAGCCTAAGTATTTGAGTTGTAGATGCAAGATTTAAACAGTTATCGTTAACTACGATTATTTGAAAAATCAATATCTTTTTACAAATAATTTTCATTGAAGTAAGTAAGTAATTAAGAACAACCGTTAAAAGTTTTTCGCAATGTGAAAGACATATTATTTTAGATTTTGAAGAAATAAAATTAGAAATAGATAAATTATAATACTCCCCCTTCCATAAATGCAATGTCCATAAATATTTATTGAAGAATTTTCATAAATAAATTTAGAAATAGATGAAATATAATACTCCCCCCTCGTCCATATTATTTTTGATTTTTGGTAATGTGTATTGAAGACTTTTCCATAAATGCTGTTTATTTTCACCATTCGCATCTCCCATAAAATTATGAGAAAATTTCAAAATAGCACCTGAACTTTCACTACAATGTCACTAAAACACCTGAACTTTATTTTATTTCAATTAAACACCTGGACTTTCAAAATTTCCAAATTGAAGCACTTGCCGTTAACCTTCATCCATTTCCTTCACAAATCGGCTAATGTGGCTCATTTTTGACGTTAAATGGCCCACTAGAGATGTTAGAAAGTGAACTCAATGCATACAATCACAATTCAAAAGTGAAGTAGGGTTGGCATGGGTTGTAATTGTGTGCATTGAATTCCCTTTCTAACATCTCTAGTGGGGCCCTTTAACGCTAGAAATGAGCCACATCAACTGATTTGTTAGGGAAATGGATGGAGACTAATGGCAGGTGCCTCAATTTGGAAACTTTGAAAGTCCAGGTGTTTAATTAAAATAAAATGAAGTTCAGGTATTTCGGTGACATTGGAGTGAAAGTTCAGATGTCATTTTAAAATTTTTCCTAAAATTATCTAGATATTATCTTACATCCAATAAGAACCGTCCCTCACGCTGGTTTGTGCACCATCGATACAATTTTTTTTTTTCTTGTCAAAAACATCGGTGCGAGATTGGTAGGCACCCGCATACGGGTTCTTTTAACAACTATTCTACTTGGGAAGGTAACCCAAAAATAAAAAAGAACAAATCATTATCATTATTATCTTTAAAAGTTCTTTAATTGATTTTGGTTTCTTGTATTGATCAAAAAGAGAAAAAATGGTTTCTTGTTTGACTGTTTACCGGATTGTTTGGGAACTCCTAATTTACCTGCCATCTGCAAACAGTTGGCCACAGCCACATCCAAACGCTCCCTCGCAATTTTCCTGAGCTGATCCTTTCCTCCCACATGCCGCCTAAACTACCCGTCTCCGACTGAGAAACCATTCCCTAAATAATCCAAAGCTTAGTATTGCAGCTAAGATATTCGCCATTCTTTAGGTAAATGAGGTAAAAAGTTATGATCCGGTCATGCTTACCCCATGCATGTCTCGTGCTCGAGTTGTGGCTGTTCTTTACTATGCACGTGCCTAGTTAGTCTCATCATCCGCTCACTTAGATTTCTCACAAGAACATTAATTTGATAGTTTGCAGTTAAATTGTTTTAGGCATAGAAAACCATTTGCACAATGATACAACAAATTTATTACTAGTACACGGCTTTTCCGATTCTGGCTTTGACCGAAATGCATTGCAACTACCAGTCCCTGTTTTATTTGGTGTTCATCATTTCAGAGAATAGGACACTTGAGAAAGGTTATGGGAATTGGACTCCTGCGCAGATAAATTATTTGGTGGTCTTTGGCACCGCTACGTTGTACCTAACATTTTTATCCATTACACATTTTTATGGTGTCAAATGCTACATGTATATGGAGAGGTCACAATATATGGAGGGGTCAAGTATTCCCCTGGTGAAAGTCAAAGGCGCAGGGAGGTACTAGCCCGAGGGTTGTCAAGGGGCTCAGCACTCAGCAGGGGCTGTCAAGGGGTTCGAGGGCTGACAAGGAGTCAAGTATTCTTGCGTTTGGTTGCCTCTCTTCTCATATATATATCCTCCTCTCTTCTCATTTGCTCTTCCTTGCTTCTCTGTTAATGTTCAACCTTTTCTCCCATTTATCCTCCTCTCTTCTCATTTTCTCTTCCTCGTCAAGGTGTAAATGGTAAAGTGTCATTCTCAACTTTCTTGAAGCCCAACTTCAGGAATACTACATAATTGTTTTTGTAATTCACTTTTATATTTATCAATCTTCAATTCCTCCTCTTTTTTATTTGTTTTTAGGTTTAGTTCCAGTTTTACATTCAAGTGAAATTTTCTTGTGTAATGGATTAGTTTAGTGCTGTTTAGTATTGAGCAGAGTGTTGTTGAAAGAATATGGGCCAAAATTCATGTAGCCCATTATCAGCTCTCTTTTTTGGGGATATGACGGCCAATGACGTATTTTGATAATTAATACCCGTTAAAGATATTTTGTTCACTAACAAATGTTCTTAGCGTAGTTGTCCTCTTTTGATGTCGTCCACACTCTCCCCTCTTCTGCGAATCCATGGTTCCAAATTCAAAATTAATTATATTTATGGACAAGTAATTTTTTCATGCTTTGATTTTCATATTTCAGGAATATCAGTCGCCGTCGTCATACCCACGTACTGAATTTTCATTAGAATTATAATAATCATTGTTTCCCAAAATTTTGATAATATATTAAATAGGGTGTTTGAAAATAGGAAATCAAACCAAAACCCACACCCAAGTCACAGTTTGCACACCCAAATTAGCCATAACCCACAACACCAATCTTCAATTGGTTGTAGAACCAGCCACGGGGATATTTAGGAATATACAAGAAAAAGCTCAAAAGATGGACTATTTATTTTTTTTATCTTATTAATTGAAATCAAGTTTTTCACAGTAAAGACAATCACTCCGTTTGGTTTAACATTTTGAGAGTTACTTCTTGGCACAGTTTCTAATAAATCTTTTTCTCTATCTCTCTCCACTCATTACCATTCCAACTCTCAAAAATAATTTTCTAAAATGTAAAGACAATTGACTAAGGAGGTTTTTATTTTTTATCCGCACAGCAAAGACCATTGACAAACGAGGTTTTTATTTTGCTTAACAAAACAAAATTAATTATTAATCATTGAAAGTAATTTACACAAAATATTAAAAAAATAAATATAACAGCTTGTCTCGTGTTTTTTTTCGTGCCGTGCCCATCTCTCTCTCTCTCTGTTGGAAAACTAGAGGTCTAGCGATTGGGGGTAGTTTTGAGATGAAGATCAAGACCAACAGCTCCTCGTCGGCGGTGTTCTATCACGTACGATTTCTTAGAAAATGGAGAGAGCAAATCAAAATTTTCCGGGGATAAATGACATAGATACTACTTGTAGCGATGGCAGAAGAGAAGAATCCCATATCATATGGACTCAAACCATTTATTTAGGAATATATACAAGAAAAAGCTCAAAAGGTGGACCATTTATTTTTATCTTATTAATTGAAATAAGGTTTTTCACAGTAAAGACCATTTATTTTTTATATCAGCACAGTAAAGACCATTGACTAATGACGTCTTTATTTTGCTTAACAAAACAAATTTAATTATTAATCACTGAAAGTAATTTACACAAAATATTATAAAATAAATATGATAGTTTATCTTGTGCTCCTCGTCGGTGGCGTTCTATCACGTACGATTTTCTCAGAAAAATGGAGGGAGCAAATCAAAAATTTCTAGGGATAAATGACATAAATATTACTAATAGCAATGGCGGAAGAGAAGAATCCCATATGGATTCAGAGGCATTCACCAATACTTTTTTGGAGGAAGACGGATGCATTCGCTGCAGTGGACAAGACGACCAACCCAATTATCTTGAAATAGATTGGGAGAAGGCATAAATGCATAAATAGATCGGAAAAGAACAGGAACTAAAGAAAGACTTTCAGATGACCAAAGCAGCCCGGTAGTAGATTCATCCTGTTCCATCATGAAGCCTGGAGGCTTAATCCGAGTAGCTGCACATGAACATTCTTGTTGGAGGAAGACGAATGCCTTCACTGCAGTGGACAAGACGATCAATCCAATTATCTTGAAATAGAATGGGAGGCATTCTTCTTGGAGGAAGAAGGATGCCTCCCTCAGTGGACAAGACGACCAATCCAATAATCCTCAAGTTGACAAAAGTAGATCTCTCTTCTTCTTTTTTTTGCTTCATTATGTGAACCCAATTTTAATGGAGGATCGGCATTGCAAACGCATATTTATATATTCTACACCAAAAAAATCTCATCTATCGTCTTTCTTTCTTTTACTTGTTCTTCTGTATTAATTTGAATAAGAATTTTCAAAATTAAAAAGTTCAAATATTTGGAAAAGCTGAGGCTCTGTTGGGTAAAGTTGTTAGTTTTTTGTTTATTTATTAAAAAATAAAAATAAAAACATGTTTGCTGACAATAATAGTTTTTTGTTTATTTATGTTTTGGGTTGCTGAAAATGTTTTCAAAATAAATGAAAATGCAATTTTTGTGTTTCTAGAATTTTCATAAACTAGTGAAATTGATTATGTATTTTTTAAAAAAAACATGTTTATGGTGCCTCTTTCAAAAAATATCGGAAACAAAAATTAAAAACTGGAAATAAAAACTTTTTTTCAAATGGAGCCTAAGTATTTGAGTTGTAGATGCAAGATTTAAACAGTTATCGTTAACTACGATTATTTGAAAAATCAATATCTTTTTACAAATAATTTTCATTGAAGTAAGTAAGTAATTAAGAACAACCGTTAAAAGTTTTTCGCAATGTGAAAGACATATTATTTTAGATTTTGAAGAAATAAAATTAGAAATAGATAAATTATAATACTCCCCCTTCCATAAATGCAATGTCCATAAATATTTATTGAAGAATTTTCATAAATAAATTTAGAAATAGATGAAATATAATACTCCCCCTCGTCCATATTATTTTTGATTTTTGGTAATGTGTATTGAAGACTTTTCCATAAATGCTGTTTATTTTCACCATTCGCATCTCCCATAAAATTATGAGAAAATTTCAAAATAGCACCTGAACTTTCACTACAATGTCACTAAAACACCTGAACTTTATTTTATTTCAATTAAACACCTGGACTTTCAAAATTTCCAAATTGAAGCACTTGCCGTTAACCTTCATCCATTTCCTTCACAAATCGGCTAATGTGGCTCATTTTTGACGTTAAATGGCCCACTAGAGATGTTAGAAAGTGAACTCAATGCATACAATCACAATTCAAAAGTGAAGTAGGGTTGGCATGGGTTGTAATTGTGTGCATTGAATTCCCTTTCTAACATCTCTAGTGGGGCCCTTTAACGCTAGAAATGAGCCACATCAACTGATTTGTTAGGGAAATGGATGGAGACTAATGGCAGGTGCCTCAATTTGGAAACTTTGAAAGTCCAGGTGTTTAATTAAAATAAAATGAAGTTCAGGTATTTCGGTGACATTGGAGTGAAAGTTCAGATGTCATTTTAAAATTTTTCCTAAAATTATCTAGATATTATCTTACATCCAATAAGAACCGTCCCTCACGCTGGTTTGTGCACCATCGATACAATTTTTTTTTTCTTGTCAAAAACATCGGTGCGAGATTGGTAGGCACCCGCATACGGGTTCTTTTAACAACTATTCTACTTGGGAAGGTAACCCAAAAATAAAAAAGAACAAATCATTATCATTATTATCTTTAAAAGTTCTTTAATTGATTTTGGTTTCTTGTATTGATCAAAAAGAGAAAAAATGGTTTCTTGTTTGACTGTTTACCGGATTGTTTGGGAACTCCTAATTTACCTGCCATCTGCAAACAGTTGGCCACAGCCACATCCAAACGCTCCCTCGCAATTTTCCTGAGCTGATCCTTTCCTCCCACATGCCGCCTAAACTACCCGTCTCCGACTGAGAAACCATTCCCTAAATAATCCAAAGCTTAGTATTGCAGCTAAGATATTCGCCATTCTTTAGGTAAATGAGGTAAAAAGTTATGATCCGGTCATGCTTACCCCATGCATGTCTCGTGCTCGAGTTGTGGCTGTTCTTTACTATGCACGTGCCTAGTTAGTCTCATCATCCGCTCACTTAGATTTCTCACAAGAACATTAATTTGATAGTTTGCAGTTAAATTGTTTTAGGCATAGAAAACCATTTGCACAATGATACAACAAATTTATTACTAGTACACGGCTTTTCCGATTCTGGCTTTGACCGAAATGCATTGCAACTACCAGTCCCTGTTTTATTTGGTGTTCATCATTTCAGAGAATAGGACACTTGAGAAAGGTTATGGGAATTGGACTCCTGCGCAGATAAATTATTTGGTGGTCTTTGGCACCGCTACGTTGTACCTAACATTTTTATCCATTACACATTTTTATGGTGTCAAATGCTACATGTATATGGAGAGGTCACAATATATGGAGGGGTCAAGTATTCCCCTGGTGAAAGTCAAAGGCGCAGGGAGGTACTAGCCCGAGGGTTGTCAAGGGGCTCAGCACTCAGCAGGGGCTGTCAAGGGGTTCGAGGGCTGACAAGGAGTCAAGTATTCTTGCGTTTGGTTGCCTCTCTTCTCATATATATATCCTCCTCTCTTCTCATTTGCTCTTCCTTGCTTCTCTGTTAATGTTCAACCTTTTCTCCCATTTATCCTCCTCTCTTCTCATTTTCTCTTCCTCGTCAAGGTGTAAATGGTAAAGTGTCATTCTCAACTTTCTTGAAGCCCAACTTCAGGAATACTACATAATTGTTTTTGTAATTCACTTTTATATTTATCAATCTTCAATTCCTCCTCTTTTTTATTTGTTTTTAGGTTTAGTTCCAGTTTTACATTCAAGTGAAATTTTCTTGTGTAATGGATTAGTTTAGTGCTGTTTAGTATTGAGCAGAGTGTTGTTGAAAGAATATGGGCCAAAATTCATGTAGCCCATTATCAGCTCTCTTTTTTGGGGATATGACGGCCAATGACGTATTTTGATAATTAATACCCGTTAAAGATATTTTGTTCACTAACAAATGTTCTTAGCGTAGTTGTCCTCTTTTGATGTCGTCCACACTCTCCCCTCTTCTGCGAATCCATGGTTCCAAATTCAAAATTAATTATATTTATGGACAAGTAATTTTTTCATGCTTTGATTTTCATATTTCAGGAATATCAGTCGCCGTCGTCATACCCACGTACTGAATTTTCATTAGAATTATAATAATCATTTTTTCCCAAAATTTTGATAATATATTAAATAGGGTGTTTGAAAATAGGAAATCAAACCAAAACCCACACCCAAGTCACAGTTTGCACACCCAAATTAGCCATAACCCACAACACCAATCTTCAATTGGGTGTAGAACCAGCCACGGGGATATTTAGGAATATACAAGAAAAAGCTCAAAAGATGGACTATTTATTTTTTATCTTATTAATTGAAATCAAGTTTTTCACAGTAAAGACAATCACTCCGTTTGGTTTAACATTTTGAGAGTTACTTTTAACTCTTGGCACAGTTTCTAATAAATCTTTCTCTCTATCTCTCTTCACTCATTATCATTCCAACTCTCAAAAATAACTTTCTAAAATGTAAAGACAATTGACTAAGGAGGTTTTTATTTTTTATCCGCACAGCAAAGACCATTGACAAACGAGGTTTTTATTTTGCTTAACAAAACAAAATTAATTATTAATCATTGAAAGTAATTTACACAAAATATTAGAAAATAAATATAACAGCTTGTCTCGTGTTTTTTTTCGTGCCTTGCCCATCTCTCTCTCTCTCTCTCTCTCTCTCTTGGAAAACTAGAGGTCTAGCCATTGGGGGTAGTTTTGAGATGAAGACCAAGACCAACAGCTCCTCGTCGGCGGCGTTCTATCACGTACGATTTCTTAGAAAATGGAGAGAGCAAATCAAAATTTTCCGGGGATAAAGGACATAGATACTACTTGTAGCGATGGCGGAAGAGAAGAATCCCATATGGATTCAAACCATTTATTTAGGAATATATACAAGAAAAAGCTCAAAAGGTGGACCATTTATTTTTATCTTGTTAATTGAAATAAGGTTTTTCACAGTAAAGACCATTTATTTTTTATCAGCACAGTAAAGACCATTGACTAATGAAGTCTTTATTTTGCTTAACAAAACAAATTTAATTATTAATCACTGAAAGTAATTTACACAAAATATTATAATCTAAATATGATAGTTTATCTTGTGCTCCTCGTCGGTGGCATTCTATCACGTGCGATTTTCTCAGAAAAATGGAGGGAGCAAATCAAAAATTTCTAGGGATAAATGACATAAATATTACTAATAGCAATGGCGGAAGAGAAGAATCCCATATGGATTCAGAGGCATTCACCAATACTTTTTTGGAGGAAGACGGATGCATTCGCTGCAGTGGACAAGACGACCAACCCAATTATCTTGGAATAGATTGGGAGAAGGCATAAATGCATAAATAGATCGGAAAAGAACAGGAACTAAAGAAAGACTTTCAGATGACCAAAGCAGCCCGGTAGTAGATTCATCCTGTTCCATCATGAAGCCTGGAGGCTTAATCCGAGTAGCTGCACATGAACATTCTTGTTGGAGGAAGACGAATGCCTTCACTGCAGTGGACAAGACGATCAATCCAATTATCTTGAAATAGAATGGGAGGCATTCTTCTTGGAGGAAGAAGGATGCCTCCCTCAGTGGACAAGACGACCAATCCAATAATCCTCAAGTTGACAAAAGTAGATCTCTCTTCTTCTTTTTTTTTGCTTCATTATGTGAACCCAATTTTAATGGAGGATCGGCATTGCAAACGCATATTTATATATTCTACACCAAAAAAATCTCATCTATCGTCTTTCTTTCTTTTACTTGTTCTTCTGTATTAATTTGAATAAGAATTTTCAAAATTAAAAAGTTCAAATATTTGGAAAAGCTGAGGCTCTGTTGGGTAAAGTTGTTAGTTTTTTGTTTATTTATTAAAAAATAAAAATAAAAACATGTTTGCTGACAATAATAGTTTTTTGTTTATTTATGTTTTGGGTTGCTGAAAATGTTTTCAAAATAAATGAAAATGCAATTTTTGTGTTTCTAGAATTTTCATAAACTAGTGAAATTGATTATGTATTTTTTAAAAAAAACATGTTTATGGTGCCTCTTTCAAAAAATATCGGAAACAAAAATTAAAAACTGGAAATAAAAACTTTTTTTCAAATGGAGCCTAAGTATTTGAGTTGTAGATGCAAGATTTAAACAGTTATCGTTAACTACGATTATTTGAAAAATCAATATCTTTTTACAAATAATTTTCATTGAAGTAAGTAAGTAATTAAGAACAACCGTTAAAAGTTTTTCGCAATGTGAAAGACATATTATTTTAGATTTTGAAGAAATAAAATTAGAAATAGATAAATTATAATACTCCCCCTTCCATAAATGCAATGTCCATAAATATTTATTGAAGAATTTTCATAAATAAATTTAGAAATAGATGAAATATAATACTCCCCCCTCGTCCATATTATTTTTGATTTTTGGTAATGTGTATTGAAGACTTTTCCATAAATGCTGTTCATTTTAACCATTCGCATCTCCCATAAAATTATGAGAAAATTTCAAAATAGCACCTGAACTTTCACTACAATGTCACTAAAACACCTGAACTTTATTTTATTTCAATTAAACACCTGGACTTTCAAAATTTCCAAATTGAAGCACTTGCCGTTAACCTTCATCCATTTCCTTCACAAATCGGCTAATGTGGCTCATTTTTGACGTTAAATGGCCCACTAGAGATGTTAGAAAGTGAACTCAATGCATACAATCACAATTCAAAAGTGAAGTAGGGTTGGCATGGGTTGTAATTGTGTGCATTGAATTCCCTTTCTAACATCTCTAGTGGGGCCCTTTAACGCCAGAAATGAGCCACATCAACTGATTTGTTAGGGAAATGGATGGAGACTAATGGCAGGTGCCTCAATTTGGAAACTTTGAAAGTCCAGGTGTTTAATTAAAATAAAATGAAGTTCAGGTATTTCGATGACATTGGAGTGAAAGTTCAGATGCCATTTTAAAATTTTTCCTAAAATTATCTATATATTATCTTACATCCAATAAGAACCGTCCCTCACGCTGGTTTGTGCACCATCGATACAATTTTTTTTTTCTTGTCAAAAACATCGGTGCGAGATTGGTAGGCACCCGCATACGGGTTCTTTTAACAACTATTCTACTTGGGAAGGTAACCCAAAAATAAAAAAGAACAAATCATTATCATTATTATCTTTAAAAGTTCTTTAATTGATTTTGGTTTCTTGTATTGATCAAAAAGAGAAAAAATGGTTTCTTGTTTGCCTGTTTACCGGATTGTTTGGGAACTCCCAATTTACCTTCCATCTGCATACCGTTGGCCACAACCACATCCAAACGCTCCCTCGCGATTTTCCTGAGCTGATCCTTTCCTCTCACATGCCGCCTAAACTACCCGTCTTCGACTGAGAAACCATTCCCCAAATAATCCAAAGCGTAGTATTGCAGCTAAGATATTCGCAATCAAGATTTGTTTTTCGAAACCCTAGGTTTGCCGTAGCATCGAGAATCATTACAATTCTGTTCGATATTGTTGTACTTGTTGTTCAGTAACAAGTTGTGATGTTGTTTGATTGATTGATCGTCGTTTTCTGTGATGCGATTGGTTGTAAATTTCAGAGTGAATGCAATGGAAGTGGAATTGATAACAGAGGGCGTGTCGGATGATGATGCTTTCAGCTTTGATCAGAACAATGACGTGAGTTTCTGATAGTCATTTGTTGCTGTTTTGCTCAATTTTTGTTATTCTATCCATCATTTGTTTCTTTAGTTTTTGTGTAGTAAAAAGTCGGGTGTTTTTAAAGTTTAGGAATGGCAACTAATGAGAAAAAGGGGGACTTTGGTATAATGAAGCAGTGTAACTGTTTATATCTGTTGCATTAAGAAACTAAAACTGTTACATTCTCTAGTAACGATGGTTAACAGAAACGGGTTGGGAGTGGATTAATGGATTTCCAAAACTATGTTCTGTTAGGTTGGAAACCTCCTAGGTGCTATCAACTCTCACAGGGTTAGTCCATACGGGTCTGTGTTCCAGCTTGAATTGGGCCTCTGCTAGTGGATGGGGGGATTGGTATGGTGATATTAGCTTAAAAATTTAGAATGTTCCGATTGAGTATGGGGAGATTATGGGGAAAATAGTATGTACAAATTTGCGGTTTTTGTTTTTTTCAAGTGCTTGTTTTATGAATTGTGCAATTTATGTGATTGCAGGATTATTTAACTCTGGATGGTGAGAGATGTGGGATATGCATGGATATTGTCATTGATAGGGGGGTGCTGGATTGCTGCCAACACTGGTATGTTCATAATTCTCCAAGAATTTCATATATAATGAAGCTTTTAGAGTCATGATAGTGTGTGTTGCCTTTAAAGGCATCAGAGTGGTGCAGCTTTCTTCCTATACTCCACTGTCTTTTATTTTGCGAACGTAGGTAATCATCAATTGATATTGATTACTCTCTTTCTGTTAGGAAGACCTAGCTACTGATTTCTATTCGTCATCTATTTGTACCTTTGACCTCAGTTTTCTTTGTTCCGTGTCCCTACCATAGGTACATAATTGGGATAGTTTATGAGATAACTTGTTTATCTGCCCCTGTTGTGCCAAATAGGGGAACAGGTTGATCATGGGGTGATCAATTGTTTGGTCTTCCCATTATCCCTTGGTTACAACTTTGGGCAGGTTTAGGTATTTGTTTTCTCAATTTCCAAAAAAATGTGTATGGGGTAATTTTATTTGGTGGATGTGCTTCAGCATATATGAGATCATTCCGGTTGTTGGATGCACTTTATTCTCCTTGATTTCTTGTTCTCAAATGTCCAACGGTATTGTCAAACTGGTTGGAAACAATGTACTTATTAGCTTGGCTGTTGTATGATGCTTGTATCTAATGAGACTTCACAACAATCAAAAGCATAAGAAGGTTGCGTGGGTGAATTTTTGGTCGCATGTAATTGGATTGTTTTTGGCAGGAAATGACATTGTAAGCATGTTAATGTTTCTCAAGAAGTTGATTTATTTGAACATCATAAATCACCTTGGTTTATCATTTGTATTCAGGTTCTGTTTCACATGCATTGACAACTGGGCTACCATCACAAACCTTTGCCCGCTTTGCCAGAATGAATTTCAGTTAATCACATGTGTTCCTGTAAGTATTAAATTGTTGGAGTTTTGGCTTCTTTGTTTGGTGATTCCTTTGGAACTTTTTCATCACCCACTTGTCCAATTGATCCTTGACGGTCTCTTGCCACTGTAGTTTGATAATGCTGCATTGATGTTGCCGACTGAAACTGATGTTGCGTTATTGTAACCCCAGCTAACAATTTTCACTGACAATGAAGGTATATGATACCATTGGCAGCAGCAAAATTGATGAGGAGTTGTCCTCCAGGTACTCATTTATATAGGTTGAATTTGTGTTGCTCCTATTTCGGTCTGATTTGAAGCCACATATACTTTGTTGGTAAGATATTCATACAGCTCAAGGTTTCTGTGCTCCATGTTCTTTTCACGTGTTTGAACTTGAAAGTGAACTGGAGGCAGGAATGCCTTTCACTGATGTAGATGTAGCTTATGTTAGATTTATGCTTCACAAAGGAGCAAGTTTAATCCCATCTTTCGTTTTGTTCATGTGATACTACTGTAGTGGTGGCTCTAGGAATTTTTATGAGGCAAGTCATTAAAATTTACTGTTCTACAAATCCATTAAACATTCTTATGTAATGTGTTGATATTGACATTTCCACCCCTAAAGTATAAATACATAGGATTTCAATTGTATTCCAACTAGTTTTATTTTTATTTTTTACTTCAAAAAATTGTGAGTTGAAAGTTAAATAGTTTAGATAGATGAAATCACTAAATTGGAAGCTAGCTAGTTTCACTATATTTATTTGATTCACAAATAATGAATAAAAACTGAACGGAAAATTAGTATTTTAGATAGATAGGATTTTAACATATGTAGAGAGGCCATATATGTAGTGGACCAATTGAATTTTGTTTTCTTCTCTAGAACTTCTCTCCTTTTTCCCTCCTATGTTAAGAGATTGTGGGTGTTCATAATGTTTTCGTATAGGGTGTTCAATTAAGTAGGCTAGCTCTAAATAAACAAATCCTTCATATATGAGATTTATGCTTGAGGGTGTTCAAATGACCACCCTATTCAAAGGGTGAAGCCGACAGTGTACTACTGGGGCAAGGGGAGGAGGGGCATAGAGATAAATTAATGCTTTGTTTGGATTGATGTTTGAATTTTTTTTAAAAAAAATAGTAGGGGTAATAAGTGGAGAGAGATAGAGAGAGAATTGTTGAAAGTAGGTGGAATCTAGGGGAATTTTTTGAAAAATTCTTTTTGAATTGTGAAGAGAACAAGGCATAAAGTATCCAAAAGGTTGGTCCGTGCTTAATGGTGTCTCTATAAAGGTTGCGGTAGAGTTTCAGGAAGAACATGAAAGAATCAAAGAATCATAAATTAGGAAAATGATGATTTCAAAGATGCCGAAGAAATATGGGACCTTGCATTTTGCATCATTCACATGAACTGCGCTCAAACTATTTTTACATTGCATACATGTAACATATTGTCAAGTATTTTTGCAATTGATTCACCACAGTTTCAACTATAGTTACTTTTGGCAGCTACTTATATGACCTTTTCTTTGTTTCATCTGTGCAGAGAGGATGATTGGTGCATTGAAGGGAAAACCAATACCCTTTCTTTTCCCTCATACTACATTGATGAAAATGTAAATATTCTACTAAGAAATCTCTTTAGAGGGTAATTGCAGAACTAACTCCAGTTATTATGCAGCTAGCTTAGTGAAGCACACACAAACTCCCACACCCCCAATATAGAGGAAAGTGGTGACATAAGTCATAAATGTGCATTCACGTTTTCTAACTATTTTTCAAAGGTACTAACATCTGTCTCCTAAGATTACAAGTTCCTCGTGTGTTCCTCGTCTCAAGCTTAGGAAACTGGCTATTTAGGTTGAACGGGCAGCATAATTTTCACACTTGGTGATATATCCAGGTGTTATCAAGAAATGTGCATATGTCCATGACTTTCTTTGATTCTTCATTCACAATTGATATGTTGAACCCACGATGTATGTATTGCACATGGTCGTAATTGTCACTCTTCACTAGTTGAAGAAGTTATGATGTGGGGAAAACTGAAGAGAATGTTAGATATCAGCAGTCAGAATGCATCACCGCTGTACTTACATGTTGTAAACTAAAGGATGGGTTCTAAGTCTTTTTAATCTAGTAATTCTCTAAGAGGGACATCTTAATTTAGAACATATGTAGAGTCGTCTTCTTTCTCAAGTTTTGGGACCAGTTTTCATCTGTTGAAATTTGCAATTTATGTGTATCGAGCACACTGTTCTTATACACTCTACCATGTTGTAGGCAGTTATCTGTTTGGATGGAGATGGATGCAAAATCCGAAGTGGATCAGTTACTATTGATGAAGATTCCAATCTTGATACGTCCATTGCATGTGACTCGTGTGATACATGGTATGCTTAACCTGTGAAAACATCTTCTCTTCTCTTTTGTTTTGTTTTATTTATGGATGCAGAACTACTCATGATGATGCTATATCAACTGAAAAGTTGTATTGATAAAGAGCTAGAAAACTATCCACCTATGTACCATTCAACTGCAATTGTCACGGTATGGAACTCAATAGTTCAGAGAGTAGAGAGGTGATGCTGCAAGGGGTTGGGAGAAGCATTTACCGGTACAAGGTTTAGGTATTTCAGTAATTCAGTGTTATTCGATACAGTCTCCGAGGGAGGGGTCTTGTTTAAATGAGCCTTGGAGAGTTTTTTTTTTTTACTCTTAGAATGTTTAAATTCGTAAAATTGGAACCTTAGGAATTAGTTCTTGCTCCAAAAGAAATGAAGTTGCTTCCAAGCGTTGATTGGGAAGTTCATAGAGATGGAAAACCCTTCCATGTAATATTTATTATTTCAGCCTATCATGTTGGCAGTTTCGTAAAAGTGTGTGATGACTGCCACCCTTAATTATGACTCGGTGAAAACAATTTTTTGCTTTCCATAAACCATATCCAGTATGGTGGAAAAATCACTCTCCACGGTGTATATGTGATTCTTCTTTCACCTTTTTATGTCACGAGGACCAGTGTAGCAAAATTTGATTAATCCCTTCCAAGCAGTCTATTTTTAGGATCTACTTGTATTTGGTTCAGCCTTTAAAATTGTGCAATTCTTATGTTTGCCAAGGAAAGCGGGGAGTTAATTTTGAAGTTCTGAGTTTCACTGTTTGAAACATGGATCTACTAAATTTAGATCTTAAGGAGCAGGCACTACGTTTGCAACAGGTATCATGAAACTCTAAATGAAGCTCTCTTGACATTATTAAGATGGCTTCTAGTTATTTCTCTGACGGAGCTGCCTATTGAGAAGCATTATGGAAATCAAATACTTTTAATGGAGTTCGCATGGACTTTGAAATCTGGAATTTTTAGAATCGAAATCATGCCAGAAAGGAATTTTCAACTTTCATTTCTGATGACTTTGCCGGGGATGTGAAGTCACCTCTTGCTTATGTGTGCATAAGAGTTAGTTCACATGTTGAGAGATCTAGATATTTGTTTACTCTTATTAGTTATGCCCATACATACTTATGCATGTACTCATATTCTTTTCCTATGATTTTCTTCGTTATTCTTTTTTATGCTTTTGAATGGGTACTCTCTTTCAATTTGGGATCACTATCTTTCATAAGTTATAAGTTGGGGGATCATTATCTTTCACGAGTTATAAGTTTTATGATTTCATCTTCTGCCATATCTCATTCAAAGTTTTGATGCTGGACGGCCCTAATTGTTTGTTGACTTAAATGGAATCAGGTATCATGCTTTTTGTGTGGGATTTGATACTGAAGGGACATGTGAGAATTCATGGTTATGCCCAAGGTAATTTGACAGGTGGTTTTAATTTATAATTCTGTCAAAAATTTGGGCTAGGTTCATTTGCCGGATGCATTTTTACAGAATCAGCATTAGGCACCGTTGTCTTAATGCTGTTTGTTGGGTTCTATCTTGGAGTTCATTTACCTTTTCACCCATGACTTTTCAAGACAAGTATCTGGACTTTGTTTTGTTTGCTCGTACAAATATTTGAACTTAGTTTACATGCTTGTGCTCCCATTCTGCATACAGATTCCACAAGGGGTATTTACATCTTGTGCTTTGGAATTTCTGACTGACAATCCAATCAGATTGTTGCAAAAGTTCCTAACATCTGATGTATCCTTGGGGAAAATGGAAGTTGCACTTATGGTTTAGTTTCATCCATCGAGTGCAAGTGACTCTCCAAGTCGGGACCCAATTTATTTGCTCTTTTATCCTTCATCCATGTGCTTCGGCACTGAGTATTGCAGTTTTTGATTGCAATAAGCTCCATCTTGGGCCTCTTTTGCTATCTTGTTTGTCAATGATGTAGGTGTGTAGCGAATGAGAATCCCCAAGAAACAGATGTGATTCCAGTGCTGAGGCCTAGCAACTATGGGTGTCTAGAAAATAGCAATAGTGATTGTTTCATTGATGCTGCTTTTTCTAGAAAGGTTTCTGTATCAGTTGCTGATGCTGGTGAGACAGCTGTTGTTGTCTCAATGGTTGGGAATCAAATGGCAGATGGACCAAGTGGAAAACTGCCATCAACCTTAGAAGTTGACAAAGGCCTGAAAATTGAGAGGTTTGAAATACCATCAACTGAGAAGCCTACTACTCGACCAGTTTTGAAGTCAGAGAAGTTGGAACTATGCTTATCACAAGATGTATCCTTCAGTTTGCCATGTTGTTCGTCGGGGAAAAGTGAGTTGAAGATGTCTTCCCCTGATAAACTGATGAAAGAACCAAGTGGCGTTGATGGCTCTGTTGTTTCTTCAAGGAAGAAGTTAAATGGGTGTTACTCTGCTAATGAACCATCTGGATCCAGTTTGGATCTGCATCTTGGTTTATCTGTGGGCTGTTCTTTTTCTGGTATGTTAAAGATGTAGAAATTCTGCCTATTTCTCATGCAGCCACACACACACACGCACACACACACATTTCATTACACTGATCATTTCTTATTTTCTTCCAGTTGACTTTGTGAAAAATGATGTAGCTGAAGATCAAGCAGCTGGAGACATGCAGCAGAAAAGTTGTTCAGAAGAATATTTGTTGCCAGGTGTGGAATGGAGTGGTTTGTGATTCCTTTCTTCTAGGGATTTTGGCACTCAGATAGTATGACCAATTGTGTTTTCAATCAGCTGGATATGTAGTTCTTTATGTCGATACTATGCTTATTGCCTATTTTATTTCAGGTGGCCATTGTGTGCCTGCTGTGAAGGATACTACTCTTGGAACTACTGGTGCAAAGAGAAAGAAAAGAGATGACAGGTTAATGGTGCTCAATTGCTTCTTTTTCTGCAGTATAATATAGGTTTAGCAAATGGATACTGTCATTATTTTGAACAATTTTTTCACTATCAACCTATCTCTGGCTTGCTTGGCTCATATTATCCTCTTGTTTAACACATGCTTTATTCCCATCAACAAAAAACAAAATGCTTTAGGGTTGTCCAAGGAGCTTTTGCAGTCATACTTACTTATCCAAAGAAGGAAAAAAAAAGTAAACAAAAAGATGAAATGAAAGGAAAGATAAGAACAGTTGCTTGCTGCTTGAAATCCTTGAATTTTTTTTGAACGGTGTGAAAATCCTCGAATTTGTCGCTTATGTAAATGTAGACTTTCAATTGCCTCATTTTCATAGACTGTTGTGTTGACTACGGAAATTCTTAACTAACTTGCATTCAGTAGCTTTGTTATTGGCCGTAAATGGCTGTGAACTTGTGGAATTTCTTATTTTTTAAATTTGTTTTGTTTTGTTTTTTTCTCTTTTAGTTATGATGTTCCGACAGTTGCTGAGGATGGGGAAACCAAAGCTGAAGTTGAGACTAAAGCTTCAAGAAAAAAGGTCAGAGCTGAGAGAACCAGTCGAGTGATTAATTCAAGAGACCAAGCTGATGAATCTGTTTCTGATACGCCTCCGACAGGAAAGGAAAATGCTGCTTCTGCTATAATGAGTATAGTTCAGGGGACAGAGCGTAGACCTGTCAAGGGCCATACACACAATAATCAAACTGTTAAGTCCTCACTAGAGAGAGAAAATCCAGCTGGTTTGAGAATGAAAAAGATCATGAGAACAGCTGCTGAGGACAAGGAGTCATCTGTATTGGTACAGAAGCTGAGAAAAGAAATTCGGGAAGCTGTCCGTAACAAATCCTCCAAAGAGTTTGGTGAAAACCTTTTTGACCCAAAACTTCTTGATGCATTCAGGGCTGTTGTGGCTGGAACCATGACTGAACCAGCTAAAAAGGCTCCAGCTCTTGTTGTGAGGGATAAGAAGTTACTCTTGCAGAAAGGAAAAGTACGTGAGAATCTAACAAAAAAGATATATGGGATTGGCGGAAGAAGAAAGCGGGCGTGGACCCGTGACTGTGAAATTGAATTTTGGAAACACCGTTGCTTGAAACCTGGCAGGCCTGAAAAACTTGAGACTTTGAAGTCAGTTCTCAATCTTTTAAGAAATAGCTCTTATGGGACAGAAATTAAGCAGGAAAATGAAGTGAAGGCCTCGAATCCCATTCTTTCAAGGTTGTATTTAGCTGATACATCTGTTTTCCCTCGGAAGGATGATATCAAGCCTCTCTCCGATCTCAACGCTACTGATCCTACAGAGAATAAAGGTAACTCTTCAAGGGAAAAAGCATCTACTTCATCTCTGGGGCCTCAAAATCCAAAAACTCTGCAATTGAACATGGTTTCACCACAGGTTGGTATTCTGTCGTCCGATGATAAAGGAAATAAGAGTACAGCTGTGACAAACGTTAAGGGAGTTTCTTCCTCTGTAAGCGGTTTCAAAGTAAATTCCCAGAAGGAAATGATAGGTAAATCTAATGATGTGAAGAAGGATAAGAGGAAATGGGCCCTAGAGGTTCTTGCAAGAAAAACTGCAACCACTGGCTGTAGTGCCGCACTTGAAAAACAGGAAGACAAAACGGTTCTTAAAGGAGCTTATCCTCTATTGGTGTGTGAGGGTTTGGTTTCTTGTACTATTTCTTACATATACCATTTGATTTCTGCAACTTTTACTAGTTCTTTTTTTTTTTTCTATCATTTGACAGGCTCAATTACCAATTGATATGAGACCAGTATTGGCAACCAGTCGCCATAATAAAATCCCAATATCAGTTAGGCAGGTAAGTCGTGCCCTTTCTCCATTTGTTTACAAGACCAGCAATTTGGCTAATCTATGTTGTACTTTTCAGATTTCTAGATCAAATCTGGATGAATAGAATTCAGGTGCAGAAACAGAACTGTGTTTCTACCAAAACCATAAACAGAACTCAGTCCTTTTTATGCCATTTATTCTACTGGTTGGATAACCCAAAGATTGAATTGAACTTAGGCACTCTTGCTGGAGAACAAAGCTTCATTCGAACATATAGATTATTACATATACTGCAGAATTGTCCTATCTTCACATCGGGACTTAACAGCTCTGCCATGTGATCACCCCCACTCTCCTCCACATGCTCAATCCACTGCCAATACACTAGCCGATGTCATCCCAAGCACCACTGCCTCAACCAATTCAAGCAATTTAATAAGACCGAGCTGAATGTACAGTATAACAGAATTTATGTGTAGATATTTGAGGAATTTTAGTCATTGGGATTCATGTTCTTATCCAAACATCCTCATTGTTTTAGCCTCTTTAGCACAAGCCCTCTCTTGGTGGCGAAGCAGATGTTCAGCCTCATGAAACTGATAAATGTTGCTAAGATCTGAAATGAATAATTTAATTAGGTTATCGATTATTGAACAACATTCCTTGTACAGGCACAGCTTTACCGCCTCATCGAGCACTTTTTGCGCAAAGCAAATCTGCCCATCATTCGCAGAACTGCAGACACAGAGTTTGCTGTTGCTGATGCAGTTAATATCGAGAAGGAAGTTGCTGATAGATCAAATAGCAAGTTAGTATACATTAATCTTATGTCCCAGGAGATATTACATCGATCAGATATCATCAAGCCTAATAGAGCCACAGAATCAGAACCTTCCCCAACTTCAGCAGTTCCTACTGACAAATCAGAACATGCAACCAATGATGTTTCTGATGGCCCAATGGTCGAGGAAGCATTGAAAAATGCAGGTCTTTTGTCCGATTCCCCACCAAATAGTCCTTATCACCAAATGGGAGAAGCAAATGACGAATATGACCTCCCTGGAAAGATTGGAGATGATCCTGAACCTGGTAATGTTTTTGAAATGGATTCTCGTCCAGACCTTGATATTTATGGTGATTTTGAGTATGATTTGGAAGATGAAGACTTCATTGGTGCTAGTGCTTTAAAGGCATCTAAGGTAGAACAAGAAGAGTCGAAAATAAAAGTGGTTTTCTCCACTCTCAATTCGAATATATCAATTAGTGTTGATGGCATTGAGGATCATGAGGGAACAAATGATGTTGGAGTGGAGGTTAAGGATGTGGATTGCTTTAATCAAGACCCCTTAACAGATGGGGGAGGGGAAGAGCTCTCTCTTGCAGAATGTGAAGAACTATATGGTCCCGATAAAGAACCATTGACAAAAAGGTTTCCAGAAAGTGCATTGATAAAGAAGCCCAGTGAAACAATGGCTGATGGTGCATCCCCAGAGAAAACTGAATATTCCGGATCCAGCCAAACGGCGAAGGCTAGTGAATTAGAGGGTGAGAGCTGTGCAGAGAATTTAGTGGGTGGAGATAATGCACCGGATTGTTCTCAAACAAGTGAAAATGTTCCGAGAAAGGAGAAAATATCAAATACCGGTACAAGCAAGCAATCTGACAGCATCAAGGATGTATCACAAAAGGTATCTGATGACTTCCTTTTAACTTTTGGTTCTTTTCTTTCTTTGTTTTAACTTGTGGTTTAATGTGATTGGCAAACACTAGTGTCCATGACGTTTCACCAAAGGTATTAGCCGACTTTCTGTAATTTTTGCTTCCTTTATTATGGTTTGACTTGTGATTTGTTATTCACAAAAACTCAATGTAGTATAACTATAAGATAAGCCGGTTCATATGTAGTCATGATTTTCTCTTCTTTTACGCTGTATTTGGACCAAGGATTTGGGGTTCTTTCTTGCCAAAATACTTGTTCCAAATACAGCCTTACAGTTCGCCAACACCCATTTCTCTTACCAGTTATGAACTCGTGCAGGTGGAAGCTTACATCAAAGAACACATCAGGCCACTGTGCAAGAGTGGAGTGATCACAGTCAAACAGTACAGATGGGCTGTGGAGAAAACGACTGAGAAAGTCATGAAACACCACTCCAAAGAAAAGAATGCAAAATTTCTCATCAAGGAAGGTGAGAAGGTGAAGAAACTTGCACAGCAGTATGTTGAGACTGCCCAGCAGAAGGAAAGAACGTAACATTTAGAGGGAACTACCCCGTTGCAAATATCTCTTTTGTTTTCCTTTTTCCAGTGATTCTTATGTTAATGAGTATGAGGGTCGAAGCCCCATGTCGTCATAACCGTGATTCCAAAAATTAACCTGTACGCGGATGATATATTGAGAAAGTGAGAAACGAAACTGTTGCAAACATCTTGACTTGTAAATTATGAAATAGTAGCATATTGAGATGCGATTAGCAACTCTTATTAACTGGTTATGTTTCATGAGATGGGAACGATAAACTCCTTGTGATTTTTGGCATATCTAAAATTCTGGAGTAGTGAATTTATTACAAGTACTGCCAGGATCCCGAAGCACGACCCAAGCGTCTGGAATCCATCCACTGTATGATTTATCTATTGCCTTAAAACTGCACCTAAACATTTGTCTAAGCCAACGTCTGCTTGCTCTCTGCTATTTCACCTCAAGAAACATCAATTCTGGCTTTCTAGACCGAGTTGAATCTTGTTCTTGCTAAAAACTCAGGTCCACTGAGGGATTTGACTTGAGCAGGTTTAATTTGCAGATAGCTTTAAAAATAATCTAATTCGGTTTGAAGAACATAAAGGATTACATATTTGAGAAGTGCTTAAACAGCAAGAAGTGAAAGTTTATTTTTTTCCAGTGTTCTTGTTTTTTTTTTTTTTTGAACCAGTAGTGTTCTTTAACGCACCAGGATATACACTAGAAAAATAATTATAAGTTAGGCATAACAAGGGAATTTTCAGAAGTCAAATAGATAAATATGAGGTAGACATTTTTATTAATAAGGTGTACTACAGACCTCGACTTACTCTGGAAACCAATCCCACTGTTCGGGCTAATAACAAGAAGAGAGACAGACATCCTTAGCATGTGCATATTTAAGGATAAATTGATTACAGGTTTTCTCCTAACCACCGGATCACTAAGATGTGTCAAAATAGGTTTCACGTATCTCATAAATATGACTACTATTACTTTTGGATCAAATTAACTTAGGGCGAACATTTTCACTCTCAAATTCTATATGAAAGCCCCAAGGCTTTGTCAAGTCGAAACAAACTGTTTATTTAAGTGTGGTTGGCATTTTATGTTCTTTTGTGATGTTTTCTCTAATAAGGGCATGTTTGGAACATAGGAAAAAGAAAGGAAAAGAAAAGAATGGAAAGGAAAGGAGAGTGTAGAAAAAATTATTCTTTGTTTTGTTAATTTTCCCTCGTTTCCTCTCAAACCAAAAATATATATATATATATATATATATATATATATATATTTTCCCTCCTTCCTTGTCTTTTTCTTAGGGTCCAAACAAACCCTAAAAACCTGGGAGGCTAATGAATATGTTGGGTTTTTTACTAGTAGTAGTAGGAGAGTTTCTCAGTACAAGTTTCCTCCTATGTTAATAACTTGATCTTTTTTATACAAAGCAATTCATTTTGCAAGCAGCCGTTAATCCAAAAAAAAATCTTCAATGCCACGGTTATTTATAATGCCCTTACATAAAATGTGGACCTCATATATGCGTAAGTCTTATACTCTGTGAAAGAGACGTTACAAATAACTGTTGCATTAAAATTTTCAGCTTAATCCACTATCCATGCATTATTTAGATTCCAGTGAAATGACTGTTGGTGGGGCCAAAAACGTGCCCAATTAAGGCAAACGGTAGTTGGGTTGTTTTCTCCTGGCTGCTTGGGGGGAATGAATTGGTGACCAATAATTTCCCACAAACACCCACAAATCTCCGCGTTCGAGAGAAGAAGAAGAGGAACCCAGAAAGAAAAAATGCCATTCTCTGCGTATTATTGACCATGAGAGGATGAAGAAGAAACCTCGAAATCATCACTCCACAAGTACCAAAGGTCGAAGCTATTGCGTTAATAACGACAACAAGAACAACGGGAAAGGCGTTCTCGAGCTGTCGTTGCCTTTGGTTTTCTCGTTTTGGTGTCTGGTTTTCCTGTTCCATTCCAAACTCGGCCTTACCCATGGAAATGGAGGTATTTTCTCATCGATTTGTCTTTTGCTTTATCTATTGGCGTTCTTTTCCATACAAATTTCCCCGTTTTTAGCGAACCCTTTTCGTCTTTCTTGCCTTTGGATTGAGAGAAAAGGAAAGAAAACAGAAATGGAGGAAAAACCCACATGTTTTTCTCTTGATTTCTCATCCTTTCTCACCTCATTTAGTAATCCAAATAAGTGTCATAGGCTTGTACTTTCTTTTATTTTCCCATTCCTTTTACAAATCAACGGGCTGTTGCAGATCAGAAAAAAAAAAAAAAAATCAAAGGGGCTGTGATTTGGAAGCCCTTTTTTGTGATTAAAAATATGCTCTGTATACTGGCATTCAAGTTCAAGCTTTAGCTTAATGATTAAACTGCCATTTGAATGATGGAATCCACTATTTTTACCGTTTCTTGTTCCTTCTTGATTTCCTGTTTCCATATTAATCTATTTTGTTTGTCTGTGTCCTAGGAGTACTGCATGTATTAGTGCCTCTATCTGTAGTTAAGCGGAGTCATAAATTTTGTTTCTTAAACTGCAATGATTTAATTTCACCACTGTCTCGTTTTTGAAATGGTATATTGATGACAAAGAAACTTTGTGCATTTTTGTGCTGTTGTGAATTTCAACTAACTTCAGAGTCATTACCAGATAAAGGAATTGGTAACTCTATAATTGGACCTATTTTTTATTTGGTTATATTACTATGTAATGTTTGTATACATTTGTTTTATGCAGGGAACTTGCAAGTTGAAAATAGAAGCATGACTAACTCCAGTGCTCGTGATGATAAGCTTTATGACTCTGCATATTCTCTTGTCGAAAATGAAAACAACAGTTATGTAAATCGGGTTCTGCTAGAGTTTAATGCATCAATAACTAGTAATGACTCTCATGTTCTTGATCATCACCCTTCGACTCCTGAGCACTCGCTCCGGGGAACAAGTGAATGGGAGGAAGCAGTGAAGAGCTTTCTAGGCTACCCGGTGTTAGTTTGTGGAATGCAACATCAAGAGCAACAAAAGCAAAAGACATTAGACCAGATAGGGAAAACCCATTCGCCTTATCTTAATCTAGATGAGTTTCGTAATATTACGAGGCAAGAGAAAGGTGGGATTGCATCAAATCGGCTTGCTAACATCACCCACCGGCTTGAGCCTGATGGAACATCATATAATTATGCTTCAGCAACTAAGGGTGCAAAGGTGCTGACTCACAATAAGGAAGCAAAAGGCGCTAGCAACATATTGGGGAAGGATCATGATAAATATCTGAGAAACCCGTGCTCCGTTGGGGGAAAATTTGTCATCATTGAGCTAGCAGAGGAAACTCTTGTCGACACAGTCAAAATTGCGAATTTTGAACATTATTCTTCGAACTTCAAGGAATTTGAGTTGTATGGGAGTTTGGTTTATCCCACTGAGACATGGTCCCCAATAGGAAAATTTGTTGCTGCAAATGCAAAGAATGCTCAAAGCTTTAAGCTTCCCGAACCCAAATGGGTTAGGTACTTAAAGTTGAACTTATTAAGTCATTACGGGTCGGAGTTTTATTGCACAATGAGTGTTGTGGAGGTATATGGTGTTGATGCAATCGAGCGGATGCTTGAAGATCTCATAGTGGCTTCTGAGCTATCTGCAACTGTTAAATTACCTGACCCTAATTCAACTGTGTTGCCTTCTTCAATACCAGAATCAGAAATAAGTGAGCAGAAAATAGATGGTGAAGTTCAAAAGGCAGTTCATACTTCCAGTCAAGGGATCGAAGGCATCGAGGAACCCCATAAGCCTAACTTGCACCTCAAGAGTCCTGTCACTAGCAACATTCCAGATCCTGTAATGGAAATTAGACAACAGCCAAATGGAAGAATTCACGGTGATGCTGCACTAAAGATCTTAATGCAGAAAGTGAGGTCACTTGAGATAAACTTATCAGTCCTGGAGGAATACATCAAGGAACTGAACCGAAGACAAGGGGACGTAGTGCCCGAACTTGAGAAAGAGCTATCTAGATATTCAATGCTTTTAGAGAAGAGTAGATCAGATATTAATGAACTCTTGGAATGGAAGAAGATTATGGTATACTGACCTCTGAATCGTTTTAATGGAGGATATTGTTTTAACCCTCCTTTTAGCTCATTTGCATTAAATTTTTTTTTCCCAGGACAAAGGAGTTACTGACCTTGAGGTGTGGAAAGCTGTTGTCTCATCACGAATGGATGAAGTAGTTAGAGAAAATGGGATGCTGAGGTGAGCAATTTTTCAACCTAGAAAATTAGTTTACACATCTTCAGTTGATTTTAATTATGTGTTCCATTTGTAAGCACTGCTCTCGTGATTTGTTAAATTTAGTTTTGTTTTTCCTATATTTCGAATCCTACTTATCCATACCTTAAAATGTTTCCTTCTGTTATTTACTGGAATGGGAAACTCTCATTGATCTATTATTAAGCCACAGATCACTAAAAAAGTAAAAATGCCTCTAACAAATGTGTTGATTTTCTTTTATTTCTCTCTCTTGAGAATCTTTTGTTGAATTACACATTTAGAAGCTTAGGCTGCTACAGATTTCAGGGGTTGTCAAGGAAAAGCATTAAGATGTGACCCAAAAGTGACAGATCTTAGGTTGTATATGGGATCATGGAGGACCATGAATACTTTACATAAATGTGGAAGTGTATGATATGTAGTTAAATATATTCGACCTTGCCTTGGATACATTAGATTCTATAATGTTCCAATTCCGACTAATAGTGTTCGCAATTATGATACATAGAAGAGGAGGTTGATACACTTCGTGCTATGGCATACTTTGAGGTTATTTATTCCACCTGTTTTGGGGTGAAGGTAGGCATTGAAAATGCTATGCAAAGGTGGCTAAATTCTCGAGCTTTTGGTTGCAACTATTTTCGATATGAACTGCTCTATGGATTGGTTTTATCCCTGTTATAATGCTGATTCCTGATGGTTTATAGCTTCTGGGTTTCCACTGTACACAGCTTCATGAAACAACCGGCTGCCATTTGTTTTCTTCACCATAGGGTTTGAGGAAGTGTTTGATAAAGGTGAAACTCAAGTAACAAAAACTCAGAACTAAATTATTTCTGTACTTAAGACTTAATCAAAAGCTTAAAAATCTGTGCATTTGGTCATTTCAATAGTCAGCCACTTTATAGGAAGAATTTCTGTTCTAAAGTGATAGCTGATTAGGTTGGACAACTAGATGTCCATTCAAAATGTAGGGTTCCTTCAAAACCTATGAGCCTCTTTTGAAGGGATACAATAACTCTCAGTGGTCACCATTATTGTTATCATTTATCATTTTCCATTTGCTGGATAATCCCAAATCATCAGCTATTATTTCTTCGTAACGTATCTGATATGCTTTTACCTAATTTTTTTCACCCCTCTTTCTTCGGGTATAAAATTTGATTCTGCAGATTAGATGTAGAAAAGGTCGTAAGCGACCAGGCAAGTCTGGAAAAGAAAGAGATTGCTGTTCTGGCAGTGAGCTTTTGCTTTGCATTTCTTGCAATTGTCAGGTTAGTTTCAGAGCGAGTCCTGATGTCTTCTGGAGCCCCGGTATCTGGCAATCTACGCAAGCCAAGTAGAGGTTGGATTTTGATACTTGTTGGCAGCAGTATGACCATATTCATTACCTTGCTCTAGCTAGTCTTTTATCTTCAGCTTTTGAGATCTGGATGCTTTTTAGCCTTTTCCTGTGGCAGTTACGGCTTCTTTAGTATAGGAATTGGAGCACTTAACATCTGCCCATTAAGGGTTAGACTTAGTTTTGTTTCCTTTCGAAAAAAAAATTCCTTAGCTCATTGTACCCCTCTGAAACTTGGTAATGCTGTTGTATTATATAGTTGAAGTTTCGGACTTCAAAATCCTTATTCGTGGTCAAAACCAAAGCCATACGGCAAAAAGAGAAAACAAAATTGTAGACTCTTATTTATAAATTCTGCATGAATTTTGAACATATAATTGCAATTTAATATAAGAAGAATGGCAAGGCAACCTTGTAGTTGTCAGAACATAAACTCCACCTTCCATTGCTCTTGCATGTGAGTATTTGGGTTCGTGTGTATGGAGGCGGCAATGGAATGTGGAACTGGCTTGTATCTGAAATCGCAAAACGTGGAAACTGGGATTGAAGCAACTGCTATATATTCAATTTACGAAGTTATCCTCAACAATTCAGTTACTTTTTACAGTTGCGATACGTGGGCTATTTTAATCCGTGGCTGATTTGTCCACACCAAAAGAGTGCTCTCCTTACCCCGAATCCAGGCAGGTACTGTGTAGTACCGTGCTGTGCAATCTGGTTGGATGGGTGAGATTACGCATCACACTGTGCAATCCGGACCGTTGATTGACGAGGTCAACGGTACAGATGGGATAACACGCCTCCCCCGTGTTTCCTTACTCCCCAACTTATCAATGGAAAGTTTTTGTTTGCTCCTTCCTTTTTCAGAGAAATTGTATGCATTAGTGGACCTTTAGGGAAGTCAAGGGTCATCGCGCTCCTAGCCTTTCTAGTTTTGGTTGTTTTAAGGTCCATATAAAGAGTCTTACATGAACACGAGAAGCTCAAGTGGACCCAAATGTTTAAAATGACAAAAATACTACTGAGATTAGATTTGACCTAATTTTGTAACTTTTGCGTAAATTATGTTTCATTATTACTTCGTGTCGATGAGAGAAAGCTGTACAAAATTATAAGAAAAGCATTCAAAATTTACTAGTCATGAAAGTTAACAAATTTTAAATTATTTTTATTTTTAGTAAACTTTTTAAAATTTGTCACGAGTTTCAAATTTTTTTTAGAGTTCTTTTATTATTGAACTAATAATTCATAAAAATCGATGTAAAACTAATGAAATTTCCTATCTCCGACATTGGCAGGGAATTCCTGTGCCTAACCTCTGAACTACAAACCACACTCTTCTATTCTCCTATCTCTCGCCAGTCGCCTATTTTACAAACCACACTCTTCTATTCTCCTATCTCTCGCCAGTCGCCTATTTTTGCTCAGTACCACTTAGATTGTAAAATGCTTCGCCCAAAAGCCCTGCGCACGATCTCCAATACTTTTTTTTTTTTCTCTCCACTCATTACTCTTAAAAATTACATTCAAAACCCAAAACGATCAAGCCCGAAGGTTTTTGGTTGCATACCTCTGTACCAACCTCTGTGGTTTTCTAGATTTCTGCCCTTCATGATTTTAATCTTCCATACAAATGAGATATTACCCTTGTTATGGATTGTGATCAAATAACGACTAGGCATGATACAACAAAAAAGGAAAGAATAGGAGTGGCTGAAAAAGGAGAGCATTACTTCCTCACATCATAATAATTAATTGACCAACCGAAAGAAGAAGAAAAAAAAAAAAATCAAGTGCAGATCTTTACGGCAGCAGCCGCAGCACTACCATCAGATGCTTACAAGAGTCAAGACAGCTACTTTGGCTCAAGCAGAACCGCAATCGAACTTACACCCAGAGATCTAGAAGTTTGCAAACAAACTTGTAAATCCTCGTCGCAAGCTAATAAAATTAACATATCTTCCTCATCTTTATACTTGATATAGTAAGTTCCACCCTCGAGATTCAGCCTTTTAGCCACTTCTTGTTGCATCTCTACTAATCTTGACGACAAAGATAGCTGAAACTTTATCGTGTTTTTTTCACATGTTGCCCTAATTGTCACCATATTTGCATCTTGAAATGATGGCATTATGTGAGCAACACTAGTTGAGGCTTGATTTGAAGGCAAATTACAATTAAGTTGTGGGGTTTGCCCCAAGTTCTCAACAGGCAAGGGCCGGGCCTTTTTTATGTTGCGAGGTGGCCACCTATGGATGCCAAAATCCCTACAGACACGCTTCAATGTAGATATGCTAACTGCAAAACAAACAACTAAGATAAGATTTCTACTCTATGTTGCCAAAAGCCCAACAATTTCTATCTCAAATGAGACCATCAAGTTGAAAATAACAAGGAACTCAGATCTTAAAGTTTGGGAGTGCTCTCTTTACCTTTGAGTTCCTTTGCAGCGTCTTCACGCCTCATTTTCGAACATTTAAGGATCTCTTCTAAAGAAACTTCAATTCTAACTCCAGCATTTTTATGTTTCTCATCTTGAGTCTTGCTTTTACCTTTTTTTGAACTAGATACAACAAGGATGTTTAGTTCTGCAATGACGACATTCTGTCCCTTGTTTGAAGGATCCATTGACCGTCGATCAGATGAATCTACTTGCGTTGTCACTTTTCGATTTTGCAAGGAATCAAGAGTAGGCAAATCGTAGTTTTGAACTTCACTAACGACATACGTTCCATTGTTTATGGCATCTATTGAAGGCTGATCCTGTTGAACTTGCTGCAACATTACTCCTCCATCCTGTACGAGTTCAAGACTAGGAATAAATCTAGTAGCTGGGATCATTTGAATGGAATGACTTCTCTGACCATATAGAAAGTCGATAACTTCTACAGATAATGCTTCTCCCAATCCTTGCCCAGAAGCAAGCTTAAAAGTTTTGAAATATTTGTCCATCAATCTCAATATCACGCTCAATCTAGTCAATATGTTCTCAATGTTTTCATTGCCTTTAGGCAAAAAGAACTCTAGCACGTATAATTCTTCTCCAGTGTAACTACTTTGCAAGCATATTGTGAACCAACCACCTAATTCGCACCATCGGGTATGGGGTACCAGCGGGGACTCAGCTATGCTGAATTGCTTTATGTCCGAGCAGTACAACAAGTTAGGAAATGGAAGTATTCTCCTAGTAACCTGCCCCTTTTTTAAGAGACAAACTTTACTGACTTCTGCGAAATAATCAAGATTCAATGGATTACAATCGTCTTCGCAACGATAGTCAATCGTGAATTGGAATTGGCTTTGTAGTAAATCGTTGAAAGAACGGCAGGAGACCCATGTCAAAGCCAAAGGGAGGTTTAGAATTTTACACACGTATTCAAACACCATGTTGAGTTCTTCCAAGGCAGCTGTAAGAGCTTTATTATCGTCCCCGTACTGTTTCGAAAGTATTGCCACGTTAGCATACTTGTGAGAACATATAACTTCAAGACAGAATACACAGGGAAAAAACATTGCATCAGGGTTTGCCACTCACTTGCATTTTGCAGTGTTTATGTCCATCAAAACATCGCAGACCAAACTCCTGCAAGGGAATGGAAAGAAACTGACTCAGGAATCTTGAATACTCAACATACCATCTGAGAAAACATATTCAATATCAACAAGTAGGGTCAAAGTAAAGCAAAGCAAAGTAAAGAAAATATGCTGTCGCATGTACGCTTGTATAATATGCGGCTCGCACAAGCTTCCAATGAATAAGAGTTTAGCACCAAAAAGTGGGATTCTTGCCAAATCACTTCAAAATGTCGCATTTTAAATCTTTTGTGATTCTGTAAGATGACTATGTAGCTTAAGCATACTCGTATGGTTGAAAGCACCACCAGTGTAACAAGCGTTATGGCCGTAAGAAATTGGAGGACCCTAGTTTTTCTCATATCCATTGAAAGAGATGAAGATTTCCGAAACATAAAATAAAAGGATGACCCAAGTATAAAAATTAATTTGAATACACGATAAATTTCGATAAATAAATATTCATTTCAGACATATACATGACAAATAATGTACACTACATTTTTCAGCAGTAGGTACCCTATCCAATAGCTCCTTTCCGATTGTAAAAAAATAGGAAGGATCCAGTTTTGACAATTTTGGTTCCATCCAGAGCTCAATTTGATGATTAGAATAATTTATGTTGTTGAGTTCATTGACAAGTCAAACCAAACCAAACCAAGCCAAAAATCCCATTGATCTCATATTGATCAATATTATTTAGAACACATTCACATTGAAACATCAAACAAGCAACACCGAATTGGAGCCCATCTGTTTTTGAAGATTAATATAAGCAATAATCAAGCAAATAAATTTTTGGCCAGATTGTTTTACTTGATGAGCTCTATATAATGAACTGTTCTGATCATCAAAATTATCAAAATTGGACCCGTCTAGTTTTTTTGTGCAAAATGGATATGATCCAGGTCCTTTAATAAATTATTTTTTTGGTGCAACGGAATAGTAGTTTAATAAATTATTAGAAGTAGTATACCTATGTAGCACGGACACAGATACGGATACGGATACGGATACGGACACAGATACGGACACGGCAATTCTAAAAAAATGGAGACACGCCACGTGTATAAATACATAAATAAATAAATAATATATATATATATATATATATATATATATATATATATATAAATGCATATATGCATATATATTTCTTTTCTTTCATTGTTGATGAAAACATGTCCTATATGAATGTATAAGATTACCATGGTTCAAATAAGGGCATAATTACAGTTTTAACCCAAATATTTTTGAATAATATCATATTAACCCCTCAAAATTAAAATTTTAGATTACATTTTGACCCCCAGCCGTGTCCCCGGCGTGTCCCCCATCAAAAAATAATAAAAATTATTGGACACGCCACGTGACGTGTCCAATACGTATTTGGGCGTGTCCCCGCCGTGTCCCTGTGTCCAATACGTGGACACGGTGCCCTTTTGGAGTGTCGGTGCTACATAGTAGTATACAAGTGACAATTTATAGGGCAAGGCTGGACATCGAAAAGTGACAATGACAAAATAGTAAAGCATCTTTAAAAATAGTCTTGAAAAGATAGCATGACAAAAAATGAGAAATTTTGGGGTGCCGGGTGGGTACCATGTCACCTAGCTGACATGGTACCCGAGCAATACATATGAGCCGTCCAAAAGTGCATTGAACGGTCCGGATTGAACCTCTCTCTCCTCTCACCCCAACACTCTCTCTCCTATTTCTCTCTCAAAATCCGAGCCGTCCAAAACCGAAATGAACGGCCCGGATTCACCGAGCGGACACCACGTGGTACCTGCTCAGCACTGAAAAATTTCTCACAAAAAAGGATTGGCACGGAACCTAACAAAAAAATGAGACCGGCCAAGAATTTCCCGAACAATCATTAAGGCAAAAGGGAGTAGAAAACAAGCTTAGTTGAGAACAATCAATCAATAATCCTACTAGCTGAAATTTATAAATGGCTCCAGTTTCGTGAAAAAAGAAGAAGCGAGGGAGTAGTAAGGTTTGTTAGTAACAAGAAATTCAAAAAATGCTAACTAGTGAGTAGTGGCAAACCTGAAAAATATCATACATGCAGCCGTGAAATTCTTTGTCACAGCAAAGTCTAGTCGGAGTATATAGACACGCTATCTCAAGTACCCCAACACAGGTGTGGCTGGATTGTTCAAACACGGGCAGAGCCCAAGATCCTTTAATCTCGCAACGTAGAGCGAGGTCGCGTTGTGGATACTCCTTACGAGAGTAGCACTTCACTTCCGGAGTGGATTCGGGGAGTTGATTGAGGAAGACACGGCCGAGAAGCCCGAGTTGTTCTTCTCCACTCTCTGCATCTGCGTAGAAGAAGTTATTATACTCCCTACACATCCCCATCCTATACTTACAAAGCTGATTTGTTTCAGTACTCGTTGCTGCTTTGCCAAGGGCAAAAGGTTGGTTTTGAGTTGTAAGCAAAGTCCGCCCCTCTTTTGTTTTTGTGGGTGCCCAAAATTGAACTAGGCACTCCTGAAGTTCGGGGTAGAATATCAATTTATGGAGAGCACGTCTGATACTTAGTCTAACTTTGTGACTCGCACAAACAGAGGGAATGGAGTCCACTGAATGATCTGTAAATCAAAATTGAGGCTGAGCAACCAAAATAGAAAAAAGAAAGAAGAACGCGCGAGAGAGAGAGAGAGAGAGAGAGAGAGAGAGAGAGAGGAGACTTGCCGAAAGAGAGAGTAAGGTCGTCGTCTTGTCGGTTCCAGAAAACCCAACTAATGCCTTCCCATTCTAGGTCAGACCGATATTTTGCTGCAGGCTGATAGCCAGGGGAGGATTTAGAAGTCTCAAGTCGAGAATATTTGAGCTCCCTCTCCATGTAATCTTTGAAATCGGGAAGGAAATCTTCTTCATCGTGACGATCTTCGGAAATCTCAAGTCGAGAATATTTGAGTTCCCTCTCCGTGTGCTTTTCGAAATCGCTGATCAAAAAAAAATCTTCAAGGTAAATCATCTTGTTCAATTTTGCAGAGAAATCCTCGAAGAAGAAATGAATGAGAGCTCCTCGATCGGTTCAACTTAATTGCTTCTAAATGTCAAGACAAGTCAACCCCACAGCAGGCTATTCATCTCGTCTCCTCACTCCCACCCCACAAACTGCAGCCAAAGTACAAACAAACAAAAAAGTAGAGTGAGAAAATCAAATTGTCTTCGCTGTCTGATCAAATTTAAAATTCCCTCAGATAACTCTTCCTAGCTAAGAGTTGAAGTTAATTTTGATGATTGCAACGTCAACCAGGCTTACAAAAGAAATTAGTTGAAACATCATTCACGCAGATAACCCTAAATTTGGAATTTGTGGTAAGCCGGTAACAGGCATAAATCAAAGATTTGGCTGACAACACGACTACTCTTGGGCCAGTAAATGCATCTTTTTTCCTAACTATTTTTGGGTCTGCATCAGTTGGGCTGGCTCTCACATCGAGAGTTTGGATTTAGATGTGTGTTTAAAGGGTTCATTCTACCTCTCCCTAGTCAGCAATTGACTAGATAAGTTGGTAGGTGAAATTACTCTCTTGACCTTCATCAAAAAATTATTCTTTGGATCAAAAGGTTTTTCTCCATGATTTAAAGGGTTATCATTTTTACTTTCCAATCACTCTCCGCTCAAAGGGTTATTCATTGTTGTAGTCTATCTTTCATGATAGATTATTACTCCTTTTGTGGTGCAATGAAAGATTATGATAAACATTCATGTGTCCATCTGCTTGCTTCGCTATGGGAAGCTCCTAGGAAGCTCTAACAATTGAAATGGAATAAGAAAGCCTCGAACCATTAAAAAATTTTACAAATTTTTTTTCCTTTTGATGAGCAAATATTAAATTGTTGTGAACAAGACGAGGTTCAAAAAGGCTCAAATTATATTTTATGTAATGAGTGATAATGAAGATAGATAAAAAAAAAACTTATTGAGAGTCATGCAGAAAGTAAATTTTTTTTTCAAAACTTGTAAGAGAACAAAGGAAGTTATTTTGAGTCTCTCCGGCCTGCTAATCAAAACTGCCAAAACAACTAACAAACCCGTTCGTTTTGAAGGTTGGCAATTTGGCAACAAGTTAAAAATTGCCAACCCGCCAAGGACTGGTTAGTTGAAAAAATACACCTCTAACCCACCCAACACGACATATGTGCATCCCTTATTTCTACTCTCTCCCCCTCTCTCTCTCTCTCTCTCTCTACAATACGATGGACTTCATATAGATTCAGGAAAAAAAAATTAAAGAAGGAAGTTTGAAAACCATTACTAATTTTTACTTACCCAAAAGAAAGATAAGAAATTGCGGTCTTTACTTGAATAATGAAGTGACGTGAGGAAAAAAAAAAGACTAGGCATATTGCTTAATTAGTTCAAAACCAGAAGGTCTTTGGTTGCATAGCTCTGTATCAACCCTTTTTGTAGTTTCCTTCATTTCTTCCATCTAAATGAGATCTAAGCCTTGATATGATACAACAACAGAGGCAAGAATGGGAGTCGCCAAAAAGAGGGAGGCTACATTGATCCGTCACATTTTGTGTGCAGCAGATTCAAGTTGGTAATTGGCTGCTTTGGTTCATGCATTACCACAATTAAAGTGTTGCCGAGAGATCTAGAAGTTTGTATACAATCATGTAAGTCCTCATCTCAAGCCATTAAAATCAACTCAATTTCCTCATCTTTATATTTGACATTGTAAGTTCCAATCTCCAAGTTCAGTGTTTTAGCCACTTCCTGCTGCAACTCTACTAGTCTACACGACAAAGATAGCCAGAACTTTATGGTAATATCATTTGCATATTTCGCCTTTAGGGTCACCATATATTCGCATATGGGAATGCTAAATCATGTGGCTTTATGTAAGCAACACTAGCTGTGGAAATCTATGATGAGAGAAACTACTTTTTTGTTCTCTACTACAAAAAGCTCAAAAATTTCTCTAGAAGAAAAAATTGTCTAGTTGAATATAACAATCAAGACCAAAAGCAAACAATTCCCAAAAATTTTAGAGTGCACATTTACCTTTGAGTTCCCAGGCAGCATCTTTACGACCCATTTCAAATATTGCACGATATCCTCTACAAGAATTTCAATTGTAACTCAAGATTTTTTGTGTTTCCTTTCTTGTGTCTTTATTGTGGTGCCTTCTCCTGAACTCGTAAGCACAATGTCATTCCTTGCCGGACTAAGACCTTCACTCCATAGTTTATGCCATCCAGTGATGGTTGATCCAATGAATTTAACTCCATTGTCACTCCTCCATGCTTTAAGGGTTCAATAAAAGGGAAAGATCTAATAGCTTGGATCGTTTGAACAAAATGCAGTTTCCCACCATTCTGAAAATCAATAACTTCAGCGGATAATACTTCCCCCACTTTTTGTCCAGAAGCAAGGTTGAAAGTTTTTGAATTTTCAATCATCGTTCCCAATATCATGCTCAATGAGTTCCATGAGCTCTCATCATCTTTGATGCTCGCGGGCAAAAAGAACTCAAGAATATAAGAGTCACCCCCAGTGTTAACTGCTTTGCAATCATATTGTGAACCAAACACTTTAATCTGCACTTTTGTGCATATGGTACGAATGGTTGCACAACTAGGCTGAAAGTGCCCTCTCAGCAACCTGTCTCTTTCTTAAGAGATAACATTTACTAACTTTCAAGAACTCACAAAGGTTGCAATCTCCTGCCCCACAAAATTCTACAGCATTGGATAGGACTTGACCTCGCTGTAAATAGTTGCAAGCATTGCAAGGGACCCATGTCATGGCCAAAGGTAGGTTATGAATTTCTCACATACTGATCTCAACACCATCTCAAGTTCCTTCAAGGCAGCAGTAAGAGCTTTATTCTTATCCTTGTACCGTCTTGAAAGTACAGTCACAACAGGATACTTGTGAGAACATCCCCCTTCAAATTTTATGAAAGAAAATGAAATTCCAGATTTTACGTAAGATTTACAGCTTGCCACTAACTTGCATTTGATGGAGTTTATATCCATCAAAACATTGCAGGTGTAGCTCCTGCAGCCGGCTGCAGGGCATGGAAAGATGCAAATGCATTATATATAATCAGATACATAAAACAGGATTAGAGTAGAGCTTATTGAAGAAAACTTTTGTCCAAATATGCAACAATTGTTTGCACAGATTCACTTCACAGAAAGTCCCATCAGGAAATGGTCTTGGGTATTCAGTGGGTCAGCATTCAAAGAATTTAATTTCTTCAAAGGAACACAAGCTCCCGACAAATGCAAGTTCGGTACCTGTACTGAAACCTAAGGAGGACTCTTCTTATGAGTTGTTCAACTAGTAAGATAGTTCAGATTTGCTTTCTGATACGCATGATATGCCTGTTATGATTCTTGTAACAAGGTGGATAATCCTGAATTTCTTATGTGGAGTACTGTTTACACCCATTTTTGGCCAAAAATCAGGAAATGGATTTTCGAGTTAAAAGGTAGCCTCGAGGGTCGAGGCCCTGGCCTTGAGGGACCTTACGACCAGTTGCCCACGGATTAGGGCTAGCCCTTGAGAAATGGTGGGTCTCCCATAAAGGCCCAAATCTGTCAAAAACCCAAGCCCTGGATCTGTCCACTAGACCTGAGTATTTCACCCAGGCCTAACCCAAATTCCTAGAAGTAACAAGGCCTACGAAATATGCCCAAATTGGTAGAGGCCTTGGTTTTCTCACCAGGCTTAGGCTCAGAAGGCTTACAATGGGCAAAGGCCCATTATTCACCTACGAGTTCAGGCCCAATTATGAAAATGGCCCACCGTTTTAACAGCACCGTTTAAAAGCCTTGAATAAACAAGAAAAAGGGCTAGAAGCTGCTCACAAGCAGGTCAAAGGCCTAGAATATTCTTACTGAGACAGGTCTGGGTAAGCTGCTCACAAGCAGGTCAAAGGCCTAGAATATTCTTACTGAGACAGGTCTGGGTAAGCTGCTCACAAGCAGCTCAAGGTCTGAACTAGTGGACCCCTATCTTTCAGCATGATGCAAGGCCAGCGACAGGTGGCAAGCATGCAACCCTTGAATCTGCCAATGAATGACTCTTGCAGACCTCAGCAAGCTGCTCACAAGCAGCTCACCCAGACTTGCCTGAGCTTTTAATTCTCGATCCTTCTTAAGTTCAAGGGGTTTAGGGGCCCACAAGAAATGCAAGGTCCAATAAAATGGCAGGAATATTGGTCTTCAGCAGTGGTGGGCCCGGAGAGAGTCTATTCAAGCAACAGCTTGAGTGTTGAAGCAGCTCAAAGGCCTGGATGCTGCAGGAGCAGACATTCTTTTTGCAGAGAGAATAGAGGTTTCTCAGGCCTTTGCCATTTTCTTGGAGTGAAAGGCACGTTTTGTTCAGAGAGTAGCCCCTTATTGGACCATTTTCGAAGCTGCTCAAAGCTTAGGCCTCTGCTGGAAGACCACTTGGCAGACATGCATTGGGGTATTGTGAAGCTGCTCAAGGCTTGGGCCTCCTATAATTCTCAGTTTTGGAGGCCTTAGCAAAGGTCCACGACCTCAAGAGCTCACAGCTTATGCAACTACATTTATCATTTCTTTCAAGCATTTCTTGTATTCACTTCGTAATATTTCAAGTTTTACCTCTTTTCTTGTAACCAAGCTTCGTTAAATCATCAATGGAGTTTGTTTGATCCTTGTTTACTGCATTATCTTTCTTTCCATTGTTCTAGCAACGAGTAGAAAATATTTAAGTCCTTAGCCCGACAAGGCAACCAACGAACCATTACGAGGCCTTACTCTTTAGGCCAAGCACAATCACTCGATAGAAGTCAGGTTTTGAGGCACGAAGGCCTTAAAAGCACTTTGGACAGACCTGTCTTGGCACGCCCTCGCATTCCAAGCCAAATCCTGTTTCGAGACTTTTTGTGGAGAAACAAGTACTAGCGACCGCAGGTTGCTTTCATGTGTTATAGCAACTCTAACACCTTCAGTCCATCATCTCAATCCTATCCATGATCTCAAATGGAACTTACTCAACCTTAAAAACACCACATGTATGGAAGCATATCTGGATTCAATTAAAGGAATTATACAGAAATTAGCTGCATTACTTATATAAATTGATGATGAAGATCTTGTATCAGAGGAGTTTGAACATACTGAATTGACAAGTGAAGGAGTGGGTGAAAGACTTGACTTCAGAAAACTTGTCACGATAGATGACTTACCAGAAATCCCTGCCTTGATCGTTTTCAGAAAACGCCAAGCAAGGAAAGCACTCAGCTAAAAGCATGACAGGTTGGGCTAGAATTGGTTGATCTTTTGGAGTTATCTCCAAGAAGGGTTGCTCTCTTCATATGCCTTGCAGCTTCATCTAAGTAGGTTTGGGCTAGGTCATTGCGCTCCTGCCACCTCTTAACAAATACGAAAACAAAGAGTGGGTTTCTGGCTCAGAACAGTACCTGGTTCACCTCTATTTCATACACCCAATGGATTGCATAGACGGTTTAAAATGTTGAAGCAAGCTATCAGAACACGCACAGAACCTTTCTCATTCAGCAATTTTTCTCTATTCTTATAGCTGAAGGTCTTCACAAGATCAACCCCATCCTCATCCTATTTACTGTTCTGCTATACTAATTGCACAACACTCAAGTGCAGCAAGCCAATCAAAAATACATTCAAGTGCAGCACACACTTCTGGATATTGTACTCCTCCATCTGGTTTCCCCTAAGCTTCAATTGTCCAGAATTCTGCTCCACAGTTCCAGAACTTTCAAAATCCTTATCCTAGCTGTCCTGGTTCTGGTTCAAATCTTCATAACTATCTAACCTTTAACGATGCATAAAAAAACCCAGGAAATTACAATACTAGAGGTGGGAATAACACATATAAAGGAAATCAGATTAAGGACTAAGGATGTTGAAAGTTGACTCTCATAGTCTCATTATATCCGAGAAAAGGTTCTTCATAAACAGATTGTTGCAGAACATATTCAATCGTGGATCAGATTGCTGACATATTCTCAAATCCATTGATAACTGCTATATTCTAGGACCTTAAGGCCAAACTGATGCTTACAGAGGTTCCACCATCAGTTTGTGGAGGAGGTCAAGTGTAGCTGATGTAGCGAGCTGGGCAAATTGCCCGTTAACCAGCAAGTTAGTGATAAGCACCCGAAAATGTAATGAAAGGGTGCGCTAGTGTCTAGGTTTAGTTTAATTTAATTGTTAAGTAGTTATCTTTATCTGCTTTTACTCGTAAGATTTGTTTTTAGTGTTTTCAGGTAAATCGTGCGAATAAGGCATGTTTTGACGTCATGGAAGGCCCGAGTGTGTCCAAGTACCCGAGGATCCAATGAAGACCCTATCGGCCTTTGAAAAATTTGTCTAAGTATGGAAAAATCACTTTTCGAAAAAGTATCGATTTTCGAGATAAAAAATGGCGGTAATTGATCCTTGAATTTTTCTAAGAGCAACTTCAAAATTGCAAGGTTTTATTCAAAGATTAAGGTCATGTTTTGAGCCATTTATTCGATAGAAAAGTGTGCTGTTTTCTGTTTTACACTAAAAGCTGGGGGTCAACATTTTGATTGGATTGAAATCTCAAAATTCTGGTAATGCCATTGTTTCCAAATGGGGGGTACTTCCTTATTTTCATTAAATAAATTAAAGTAAAGAAAAGGTAAAAGAAAGGTTTAAAATGTAATCTTTACTTAACTTTAGAGAATGAAAATAAGATGCTGTGAAAACTATTGGGTGCTGTGGAAGAGCCATCGCCAAGGCAGAGACTACCCAGCCAGTGCATTGCCAAGGCAGAAGCAGCCGACGCCAAGGCAAGACCAGGCGCCGCTCGAGCAGTATAGCAGCCAACGCCCGGGCAAGGCCTTATGGCCTTCGGCATCGATGGGAAGGGAAATTTGGCATCAATGCCGAACCCCTTAGAGCCCAAGTTCCTTATCAGCTTCGGCATTGATGGGATTTATGGTTTGGCATCGATGCCGAGCCCCTTAGTGGCCCATCTTATGCCTGTTGCCATCGATGCCGAGGGCATTAGAGGGGCATCTTCAGAGCATCTTTTAGGATATTCCGTGCGTGAAACAGGGGCGGTATAAATACCCCGTTATGTCACCTTTGCACGATTTGGACAGAAATGTACCCATAATTTTAGATCTAGCTTAGATTACTTTTCAGCTTTTTGAATTGTTCTTGCCTTGTTCTTCATTTTCAGCACTTAATTCTTAATTTCCAGCCTTTATTAGTTGTCTTTTGCTACTCTTGCTTTAATTAAAGTTGTTGCTTAGTTCCCGATCTATCTTTTAAGCTAATTTTCTTCTAGTCTTGCATTTCAATTATGCTAAGTAGATTTTTGCTTGCTCTTATCTCTCTAGATATGTGTGAGTAGTTTCAAGGGTTAGGTCATGGGATGATTAGCATCCCATGGCTTGGGCAAAAATTGTATTTTTCACCAATAAAGCTTTAATTTTTAGATTTGAAAATTAATGTGGGGCTCGGATTCGTTTGGTATATCGCCGAGGTGTTAACCTCTTTGATCATGTGTAGGTGGGAGCATCGCCTACTCACCACACATGATGCTTAGAGCTCTGACGCTCGAGGTGGTTATCGAATGAGTTCTAGAGCTAGCTTAATAATCGAATCTCTATTTCCCGGTTTAGATACCTACAATTGTGAATTTTAAACCGCGTAAATTGGTGAAAAGTATGACTTAGCCCGAGTCATGAATGCTAGGATTCCTAGACCTAACCTATATTTTCCTAGTTAATTCATTCTTAATTTAGCCATTTTAATTCTACCGTTCAAAGTAAAACCAAGTTGACTGGCTAAAAGTCAAAAGCCTTGCTTACTCCTACAAATCCAACCAAGCCGTACTAGTTTTCCCTTGGGTACGATCCCGGTCTTCCGGATTATTATGCTTCAACCGACTTATTAGCCCTACGCTTGGGGTAATATTCTTCTACATCGGAAGATAACGAAGCAGTTAGTCAGTGCAGGTAAGCTCTTAAGCTCTGTGATTGGCAAGCTGGAGCTTAACCGGCAGTGGTAGCCGGTAGGTATAGCCCAATATGTTGGTCGTATTTGACGTAAATAGAGGAGATCCATCTCTGCAATTGCATTCTGTATCAATCCATTCATTTATAATCAATGACAAAATCCAACATTATTTTGATATTATCACAAAAGTTGTTGCCTTGTAGTTTAGCTTACTCATTTTGTTCAAATCGCCGCGTGAATAATTGGAGTTATCGTTATGAGAAATTGGAGGATACCAATTTTTTCTTTGTCCACCGAAAGATATGAATACTTCAAAAGGAAAAATGTATATAAAGAGCATGTCCAATTTATAAGTGAATAACAGTTCAACTTGGACAGTCTGTGAACTGAACTAAGCATAGCCACATAAGGGACGTTTGATACAAATATTTAGTTCTGTTTTGATGCATCCATGACAAATTATGTTCACTACTCCAGTCAGCAGTAGGTGCACTTACATAGATAATAAAATTAGAAAAGAGCAATAGTTGAAGAACAATCAACAAAGTAATAGCACCAGTCAGAACTAAAAGGCATAAATGGTTCCACTTCATGAGAAAAGGATGATATACAGTGCCTGACAAGCAATGAAGTAATGAATGTTAAGAAGACATTGAAAATGCTAGTAAGTGACAAACCTGAAAAAAATCGTACAGGCAGCTGTCGAAACGTTTTTCAGCAAGAGACACTACCACTAGTACACCAACACAGATTTGGCTTGAACATTCGAACACCGGCAAAGCCCAAGATGTTGCAACTTCGCAATGCAAAAGAAGGTGGCATTGCGGGTCCTCTTTATATAGGGTAATACTGCACATCTGGAGAGGATTCGGGCAATTTATGCCGCAACACATGCCCAAGAGGTCCTAGTTCTTATTATTCTTCTCCATCTCGCAAATATCCCCGTAAAATTGATATTCCTTAGAGATCATCCTATACGCTGAAAACTAAGAGATCATCCTATACCCACGAATCCCCTTTTTTATCAAACATATGATATGTTCTGCCAATTGCGAAAGGTTAGTTTTGAGTTGAAAGCAAAGTATGCCCCTCCAATGTTGTTGTGGCTTCCCAAACTTGAACTAGCAAGGAATTAAGTCTTGGGTACAATATTACTTTTTGGAAAGCATATCTGATCTTTCTAGAACTTCTTAGTACGTATCTCTTCATACTTAATATATGAGCCACAGTTATAACAATCTAGGACAAACTCAACCATCTCCCACATTTTTTGTCAGGCTAATCAGACAGCGGCCCGACTTGGTTTTCAACAGGAGGAAGATCTCATTGGTATCAGAAATGTTCCTGATGCTGCTAGGGAATTTGTCATTGCTGATGCCCTTAGTGTGGGCCATCTTAGAACATAGGATAGGCGTTGTTTTGCCTGGGTTCGATCACTAGTTATTTTATGTAATGTTGTTGTTGCAACTTGAACTTATTCGCTTAGCATAATTTTAATCTATTCCATTTGACCAAAAAAAATAATCATATATGGATACATTCATAACCATTTGGGGGAGGATTAATTCTAATAAGTACGAATAAATTAAATGTTGCTTTTCTAGCTTTTTCGCTAAATTAAATGAACTAAAACTCATGTTTTTTTGGATTTTTGGACAGATCATTCTCCTCGCATATATCAATAGATTTGACATTTAACAGAAACAAGTTGACTACTATTAGCCTATATTTCAATAATACAGCAGAACGCCCCCTAAAGGGTAATTTCATATATTAGTGATACAACCAGTAATGTCATGGCGTTAGTAGCAGTAGATTAGAGATCTCTATGTCATAAAGATTGATCTTGATACAAAATATTTGGCGTTATCATACAAAAGACGTAGAGTTGTGTCAACTGTACAAGAGGAAATCTTGTTGATGCTGTGATTACGCGATTATTTCAATTAAACTTCGGAATTCGTCAACCAAAATTTCTCTTGTAATTCCGTTGCCACAATTAGTCTTGGGATTATTTTTGATTCCATCTTCGAGATCTAATGCCATCTTTATTTTCTGTAATAACATCAGTTTTGGTTGTTTGCTGGTGAAGTGGTCATGGACTTTGTTTCGTACGTTCTTCTCCGCAACCTTGTTTTTTTTTTTTTTTTGTCTTTTCCTTCTGTTACTTGTTCTTTTTCACTCGGTTACTTTTTTTCCTAGCCTATCGAGTTTTGGTCATTTTAAGATCCATAAAAAGAGAGTCATACATCAAGAACACGAGATGTTCAAGTGGACCCATATGTTCAAAATGAAAAAAAAAAAAAAAAAAAAAAACTGAGACTAGATTCGACCTAATTTCGTAATTTTTGCAAAAATTAGGTTTCATTATTAGTTTTTGTCGACGGGGGAAGCTGTACAAAATTATAAGGAAAGCATTCAATATTTACTAGAATCATGAAAGTTCACTAATTTTGAATTATTTTTGTCTTTAGTTAACTTTTTAAAATTTGTCACCAGGTTTCGATTTTTTTAGGTGTCTCCGTGAAGAACCAATTATTCACAAAAAAAAAAAACAGCAAATTAGTCTAAAGTCCAAAAGAAGAGGTACCAAAGTAGATTTAGTCCAGCTTAAGTTTCAGTGATGTGTAAAGTCCATTAATGAAAATATTTTAGAGTTTAAGGTCCGTGAAAAGACCAAATTGCCTTTAATGAGACAAGGGCCTTGTTTGGCTAACACAAAAAATGTCTTTTTTCATTTAAATGATTTTAAATGAGACAAGGGCCTTGTTTGGCTAACACAAAATATGTCTTTTTTTGTGTTTTTTGATTTTGTTGCACTTTCATAGGGTACCCTAGGATTTTAGACACTTTCATAGGGTACCCTAAGGTTTTAGGCACTTTTATAGGGTTTTAGGGTTCATTTTCCTATTATAGGATTTTAGCGGTTTAGGCACTTTCATAGGGTACCCTAGGGGTTTAGGCACTTTCATATATAGGGTACCTTAAAATTTTAGGCACTTTCATAGGGTACCCTATGGTTTTAGGCACTTTTATAGGGTTTTAGGGTTCATTTTTCTATTATAGGGTTTTAGCGGTTTAGGCACTTTCATAGGGTACCTTAGGGTTTTAGGCACTTTCATATGTAGGGTACCCTAAGATTTTAGGCACTTTCATAGGGTACCCTAGGGTTTTAGGCACTTTCAACGCCGTTCAACTTTGGTCAACGCCGGTCAACTCCGGTCAACGCCGGTCAACGCTAGTCAACGCCGATCAACGTTGGTCAACGCCGGTCAACTTTGGAGGGGCTATTTGTAAATCTTGGACATAATGTCCTTTAGACTTTAAAGGAAAATATTTATGTCCTTATCATGGTAAAAACTATTATAGTATGTCCTCCTACTCAATTTACCCAAAAAAAAAAAGAGTAAAACTTGAAAGATTTCCTGTCTCAGACATTGGCTGGGAATTCCTGTGCCTAAACCTTTGAACTACGAACTCCTCTCTTCTCCTGTCTCTCGCCATTAACACCACTGAGACTGTGGTTAGCCCAAAACAAGAAGGATTTTGGTTGCATACCTCTGTACAAACCTCTTTGTGGTTTTCTAGATTTCTTCCATTCATGATTTTTATCTTCCATTCAAATCAGATATTACCCTTTATATGGGTTGTGATCAAATTACAACTAGGCATGATATATACAACAACAAAGGAAAGAATAGGCGTGGCTGAAAAAAGAGAGCATTACTTCCTTACATCATAATAATTAATTGAACAACCGAAAGAAGAAAAAAATGACATCAAGTGCAGATCTTTACGGCAGCAGCCGCAGCACTACCATCAGATGCTTACAAGACAGCCCATATAGGTAAGTTGGTGATTGGTTACTTTAGCTCAAGCAGTACCGCAATCGAACTTATGCCCAGAGATCTAAAAGTGTGCAAACATTCTTGTAAATCCTCGTCACAGGCTATTAAAATTAACACATCTTCCTCATCTTTATACTTGATATAGTAAGTTCCACCCTCGAGGTTCAGCCTTTTAGCCACTTCTTGCTGCATCTCTACTAATCTTGACGACAACGATAGCCGAAACTTTATCGTATTTTTTTCACATGTTGCCCTAATTGTCACCATATTCGCATCTTGGAATGATGGCTTTATGTGAGCAACACTAGCTGAGGCTTGATTTGAAGGCAAATCATAATTAAGTTGTGGGGTTTGTCCCAGGTTCTCAACAGGCAAGGGCTGATAGGGACGGGTATCTTTAATGTTGCGAGGTGGCCACCTATGGATGCCAAAATCCCTACAGACACGCTTCAATGTAGATATGCTAACTACAAAACAAACAACTCAGATAAGATTTCTCCTCTATGCTGCCAAAAGCCCAACAATTTCTATCTAAAGCGAGACCATCAAATTGAAAATTACAATCTGGACAACAAGGAAACTTGGATTTAAAGTTCGGGGGGTGTACTCTTTACCTTTGAGCTCCTTTGCAGCATCTTCACGCCTCATCTTCGAACATTTAAGGATCTCCTCCAACGAAACTTCAATTCTAACTCCAGCGTTTTTATGTTTTCTATCTTGCATCTTTCTTTTACGTTCTTTTGAACTAGGAACCACAAGGATGTTTCGTTCTGCAGTGACGACATTCTGTCCATTCCTTGAAGGATCCATTGACGGCTGATCATATGAATCAAGACTAGGAATAAATCTAGTAGAATGACTTCTCTGACCATATAGAAAGTCGATAACTTCGACGGATAATGCTTCTCCCAATCCTTGCCCAGAAGCAAGCTTAAAAGTTTTGAAATTTTTCTCCATCGTTCCCAATATAAACCTCAATTTGGTCAATATGTTCTCATCGTTTTCAGTGCTTTTGGGCAAAAAGAACTCTAGTACGTATAATTCATCTCCAGTGTAACTACTTTGCAAGCACATTGTGAACCAACCACCTAATTTGCAGCATCGGGCAAAGGGTACCAGTGGGAACTCATCTATGTGGAATTGCTTTACGTCCGAGCAATATAACAAGTTAGGAAATGAAAGTATCCTCCCAGCAACCTGCCCCTTTCTCAAGTGACAAACTTTACTGACTTCTATGAATTTACCAAAGTCAACAGAACAATCAAAGTAAACTTCTTCATCACAATAGTCTAGAACTGAGAATTGGAATTGGCTTTGCAGTAATTGGTTGCAAGAACGGCAAGAGACCCATGTCAAAGCCAGAGGGAGGTCATGAATTTTACACACGGATTCATATACCATGTTCAGTTCCTGAAAGGCAGTTGTAAGAGCTTTATTCTCGTCCCCATCCTGTTTCGAAAGTATTGCCACGTTAGGATACTTGTGAGAATATATAACTTCATGACATAATCCAATGGAAAAAAACCCAGATAAACAATGCATCAGGGTTTGCCACTCACTTGAATTTCGTAGTGTTTATATCCATCAAAACATCGCAGACCAAACTCCTGCGAAGAAAGGGAAAGAAACAACTCAGGAATCTTGAAATTCTAAATATATTAACTGAGAAACCAAATTCACTATCTACAAGTTGGTCAAAGTAAAGCAAAGCAAAGTAATGAGAATATAATGTCACATATATGCTTGTATAATATTTGGATCACAGAAATACCAGCTTATTAGAAAATGACCCTGGGTCTTTTGTGTGTTAGTTTTCAGACATACTAATAGTTTCTTTGAAGGAACACAAGATTTTAACGTACAAAAGTTTAGTATCTAAGAGTGGGACTGTTGCCTAATCATCGACTTCAAAATGTAGTGTTTTAAACCATTCCTGATTCCGTAAGATGATCACGTAGCTTAAGCATACTCATATTGTCGAAAGCACCACGTGTGTAAGAGGAGTTATCGCCACAAGAAATTGGAGGACCCCAGTATTTTCTCGTGTCCATTGAAAGAGATGAAGATTTCATAAACATAAAATAAAAGGATGACCAAAGTATAAAAATTAACTTGATAACACACTATAAATTTCGATAAATAAAGGCTACTGAAGGAGGTTTGATATCAATATTCAATTCCAAAAAGTCTATGAGTACATACATTCATGTACATACACCACGTACATACGCATTTTGGACCTGCCTCGGATTCTACAAAAATGATCCGAGCCACCCATTTAGTTCAAAATAGTTTTTTTACGGTCTTTGTAAAAAATAAACTCAATCCGATTTCGGTAAAGACTTTTACGAAACATCCAACTTTGCTTTAGAAATCAGGCATGGATTCTTAGCAAAGGTGGATGTTTCGTAAACGTTTTTACCGATATCGGATTGAGTTAATTTTTTACAGGGACCATAAACAAACTATTTTGAACAAAATGAGCGGGTCGGATCCTTTTTTTTAAGACTCGAGATGAGTTCAAAATGCGTATGTAGGCGGCATATGTACATGAGTGTATGTACCTGTAGCAGGCTAGCAGCACTCATTCAGTTCAGACATATCCATGAAAAATAATGTACCCTACATTTTTAAGCAGTAGGTACCCTTATCCAAATAGGTACTCTCCAATTGTAAAAAAACAGGAAGGATCCGGTTTTGATACTTTTGGTTCCATCCTGAGCTCAATTTGATGATTGGAACCATTCATTTTGTTGAGCTCATTGACAAGTCAAACCAAGCCAAAAATTACATTGATTGCATATTGGTCAAAATATGATTTACAACACATTCACATTGTAACAAGTAACACCGAATTTAACCTTTCAAGGAGACATATTTTAAAAGGACGTGCATTTACCTTAAAAAGTTTAATTCCCAACGAGACAAACATTAAGGGGGCAAGCGAGTAGAAAACAGGCTTAGTTGAGAACAATTCAATCAATCAATAATCCTAAAAGCTGAAATTTATAAATGGCTCCAGTTTCGTGAAAAAGGAGAAAAGAAATTCAAAATTGCTAACTAGTGACAAACCTGAAAATTTTCACACATGCGGCCGATGAATTCTTTGTCATCCCAAGAAACGTAATCATGCATTCCTTCAAATAAATCATTATACGCTATCTCAAGTACCCCAACACAGGTGTGGCTGGATTGTTCAAACACTGGCAGAGCCCAGGATTTATATATATCGCAATGAAAGGCAAGGTCGCGTTGTGGATACTCTTTAAGAGTGTAATGCCACACATCCGGAGTGCATTCGGGGAGTTTATTGAGGAAGACACGGCCAGGAAGCCCAAGTTGTTCTTCTCCACTCTCTGCATCTGCGTAGAACTTATTATTATACTCTCTACACATCCCCATCCTATATGAACAAAGCTGATTTCTCGCATCCCTGGAATGTGTTTTACCAAGAGCAAAAGGTTGGAATTGAGTTGTAAGCAAAGTCCGCCCCTCCAATGTTCTTTTGGGTGCCCAAAATTGAACTAGGCATTGCGTAAGTTGCGGGTACGAAATCAATTTATGGAGAGCATGTCTGATGTTTAGTCTAATTTTGGAGTCCACAGAATGATCTGTAAATGAAAAATTGAGGTTGAGCAACAAGAAGAAAGAACGTATGAGAGAGAGAGAGAGAGAGAGAGAGAGAGAGAGAGAGGTGACTTGCCGTAAGAGAGAGTAGGGTCGTCGTCTTGTCGGTTCCAGAAAACCCATCCCATTCCATTCCACTCAGACGTATAGCCAGGGGGTTCACATCGAGAATAATTGAGTTCCCTCTCCATGTACTCTTTGAAATCGGGAAGGATATATTCCGAACCAACCTCCATGCACTCCGCCATCATCTTCAATTTTGCAGAGAAATCCTCAAAAGAAGAAATAAATGACAGCTCCTCAATTCAATTCAACTGCCTTTAAAAGTCAACCCCACAGTCTATTCATCTCCGTCTCCTCCCCCACGCAGCCCCACTTTATGTAGGATAAATTTCACAAACACCCCATCCCAATGAAATCACACAGTGCACCCTAAATTTTTTTTAAAGATCACACATGTTCTCCAGTAAAAGCATGTGCCAATCTACAACACTACATTTACCAACAAACTCATGTTCACTTCCATTATAACATAAGAAAACTGGATGTTTTATGTCACCAACTCAATATAAACAACAAACAATTATTCAAAAAGTTATCTCTCACTTTCTTAAATATTTACATAATTTTTCGTATACATCTTTCACATACCATTCTCTCTTCAACTTATCTTATCCTCTTTCTCTCATCCTAGCCTTCCTTTCTCTTATATTCCTTGTTACCCTTTCTCTACCCAACTCCTCTCATCTACCCCACTCCTCTTATTCCCACACCCGAACATGCACCCCATCTCTCAACTTCTTTACGTATATCAAGTCTCCAAAAACAAAAAGCTTCTGAAAGGATTATGTACCACAGTAATTGCTTTTTCACATATCATTCCGCGTTAACTGTTCCCATCTCTATGCATCTCTTGCTCTCTCCCCCCTTGCCAAGAATGTTCATTTCTCTCTGCT